>JASDQU010377649.1:0-11320 GCA_032191745.1 Picea mariana | reverse complement strand
CAGACTTGTACCATGGGTGAAGCTTTGAAGCTGTTGAAGACATGATTTCAGTTGATCTTTTTCAGGACAGAAAAAAATCCAGGTTCAGGGGTCCTCCTCAGATAATATGTTGTTATACACAGGAAGTTTTTCTCAGAACGGTATTATTTGTTCAAATTCTTCTGCAGATTCCTGAGTGTTCCATTAGTACCAGTCAGTACCAGTACAGAGTTCATCAGTTACAAGTTCATCAGAAAGACCAGAGCAGCTACAGTTTTCGCCCCCTTCAAATCCAGACTTAACTTCAAGAGACAATTCTACAGCAAGACTTACATAACAATGAGGATAGGTAATTTGACTCAGGTGTGTTTAAGTTCGTATTGATTTATTGTATTAATTTGCATACTAATAAGTTTGAACTAAGGGTGCCTTAATTACTCCATAACGTTTCATCATTTCCACGACCTGTACCTAATGAACTAAACCTCCATGACATTTCATATCATAAAAATGCACCATTACCGGAACTAAGTTCGATTTGACTCGGATATGATAAATATACACCCTCGTACGACTTTCATCATGTTCCAACACCCTATCTATCTCCACAACAATTCAAATATTCTCATATGATTTTCTTCCTGACTACATTCTCCATCACATTCTCTCCCTTCGTCGCCCTCACCCAACCTTCGCTACCACTGATAGACTTCCCTTGTGATGCCAAGTAGAGCCATGGTAGCAAATCACCAAGAACCAGAAACATACGTCGACTTGGAAGCCCTCCCGGAGTATGGGGAAACCAGAGATATTTTTAAGCAAGAAGGGTGGGAGCCATTTCTGAAGAAGTTCGATGGATATAATGATGCAATCACGCTCCAATTTTCTCTGCATTTTGAGGGTGGGACCGCCAAGGTGGGCGAGATCGAGTTCGAGGTCACGGAGAAGTTCATTGCAGAGGCAATTCAATTGCCCACCATAGGCAAGATATGGACGAAGGGGCAGCCGATTGATAAAAATCTCTGTACGCAGTTGTTGAAGCCTCAGTACCGGGAAAGGTAGTGGTCCGAGGGAACATCGCGATCGTGGTTGGAACCACAGTGGGCTCAATTGTTTTCCATCCTCCAGCATTACCTCACGTGTGAGGGTCGATATACCATCATATTCCCATGCCATTCCCGACTCCTGTTACACTTCATAGGTACTCCGCTGAGCATACCCCTTTTCTTGTTGAAAATTTTAAAAAGGATGGCCGAACAGGTCCAAAAGGCTAACGAGTTTCGAGGAAGTTTATTTCATTTTGGCCTAGTTAAAATATTGATTAAATCTGCACTGTCGAAGAGGCAAGAAACTTGGGACCTATTCACTGTAAAAACCCTCGCCTGTGCCCAGTCTAAAGATAGGAATGTGAAGCCTATTCCCCCACACAAAAAGTTGAACTCCAGGAAAAAGAGAGTCAAAACCCTGACTAAAGACTATGTTGGGGACCCTGAGCCAGAACCTCCAATTGATGACGAAGTAGAAACCAATACTGGGACTGGGAAGGGCACCACACCTGCAGAAGCAAACATTGAAATCCTGAGTTCTCCCCTCGCTGCCGAGAACATAATTGACGTTGAGGAACTAGCCGAGTCGACTGATAAGCCTAGGAGGAACCTAAAAAGAAAATGTAAAAGTGTATTGTCGGGAATGGACAACTCGGTGCCCAGTTACCCACCGCAAGAGAGATTGGAAAGTGTGGATGGTCACGAGGAGGCCCCAGAGCCCTCTGAGATGACCTAGACTTTGTCCCAACTCATTCGAAAAAACCGTAAAACAAATCGGCAGGCTACTACGCCCAATGGAATTGTGCAGAATGAGTCAATTCAAGTACCAATTGGTACCCCTATTCAGATGCAAAGAGAGTCCACTCCCGGACCTAGTCCAGCTGACACCTATGAACGAAGCCCAAATGAGTTCACCCCTGAACTCAGTCCAAATCATGATTCTGATAGAGTTCACACCCTTGCTCAAAGCCCAGACGAGTTTACCCATGCGTCTAGCCCTCAAGCACAGCCAGGACAAGATCAAACATTTGAAACCCACTGCGAGATTTCCTCCAGTCGATCCTTGAAACCAATGGTGGCGAAACTAGAGAGCAAGAATAGCAGATTGAAGGAGAAGTTGCATGAGTACATTGTATTGGATAGGCATATTAAAACTGAGAATGAACTCATGAAACTCAGGGTAACTCACCTCTTGTCCAAAATTGAAAGGTTAAAGCAGAGGAATAAGGATATTTTCAAAAGGAACAGACAACTTCAGAGGATTGCCAGAAAGCATGTTATAATCAATAGAGTCCTCAAGAAAGAAATCAGGAATCTGAAGAAACAGGAGAGGCTACAAATGCTGGTTGCAGCCGCTGCAAACCTCTGATTGCTACCAGTCTTTGACTTTTGTTGCCTGAGGACAGGCTAAGACTTCAGTGTGGGGGCATGTTGGTCTCCAGTTTTGCTCATGTTTTTGCCTATATTATATTCCAAATACCTCCATTTATATACCTAGTACCACCCTTTTGGCCTTGTTTTGATATAATTGACATCTCCCTACCACTCAATGAGGATACTTAAGGTATCTTTATGTTTCAAGCTATTTTTATGCATTTTGATGCTTTAAATTGATATTGGAACTAATGTCGCTTGGGTTAGGTACCACTTCTATTTTTGGAACAGGATTGCCAGTACCAGGTACCGACTCGTACTCCGTGGAGATACCAATGAAGCCGCTCAAGATCTGTGCGTTATGTTCAGAATGGGAGACAGAGAGATTCACATGACAGATGGAGCTATCACTCACAGGATGATTGAAGGCATAATGATAAAACTAAGTCGTTAATTCTTCATCGTTCACACTTCGTGACACTACGTGTCACGAAGATGTGAAGGCCGTTTTAAACTTGATTCCAAGCTATTTTCGGATCAGGGATCTGTTTGTCTTTATGTATTTTGCTTTAGACTGTTATAAACAGGAGATCACTCCTGAGAATGGGTTGGATTATGTTATGTCGTGAACACATGTTTCTAAATACAACATGTCGTTGCGTTATGTTACTCGACTAGTATACGATTTGAGTATTTTCTTATGAGTTAATGAAGCTTGAAGTTTACACCATGTTTGCATAGAATGATATAGTTGGTTCTAGTTATTACTTACAGCGTTTGTGCCGTTTGGTTGGGACCGCCAAACAGGTGCAAGCCGCTGCTTTATCCTATCATAGACTTAGTTATTTCAGTGTGTTAGTGTTTGCTTACATGATAGTTTATAGTTTCAGAATTAACTCGTTCAAAATCGTGTTTATTTATTCTTCAACCGAATCGTTCCAGCATACTGATATCTCTTGCGTTGATGAGTATTGAATGTGTGTTTGATTCCTGTAGGGTTTAGAGTATGAACATGGTTTGTTTGGCTTCTAGTTTTCAATTCGAACATCACCTAGAGATTGAATGAACTTTGCTCTGTTAGATAGTTAGTTACCCTGCTTAATTAGAATAGTTAGATTATAGTTAAATCAAAGGAAGCTTCCGGTACCAGTAGGGTAAGTAGGGTATTACTCTGTTTTTCTGTAGACAGATTTAGATTTATTTTTGATGTTCAGGATAAATGCATTTCAGGAAAAACTCTTTGTGTCATGGCTTAAACAGAAATGATGATGATAGATGGTTGGAAATAGTGGTAAAATAATCTTGTGGAACCACACTTTTGAATAGAAATAGAAGCACCAGCATTTGAGCACAGGACTGTTTTCTGTTGATGACTTAAATAGGAAATGCTAAGTTTCAAGATAGTCATTAAGATTCAAGTTCTCAGAATAAGTTTGTGTTTTCTTCTAAGGATAGCATTCAGATAGAGATTAGAGCCTTACCCACACATACAATGTAGCAGCTCAAAGTTTACCAACCCTAGTTTGACAATTTAGTGTTTCAGGTCATTCAAATCTTCAATTTAGCAGCCTGACAAAATCTGTCGATGGTCACTCTTGTTTCGATAATTTGACTTTGAAGTCATAGTGAAACCAGGGAAGCTAAATGCAAGCCCTAATCACTTATCAAGGGTCACCAATGGCAAGGATCCTACAAACTTAGAGGATACCTTCCATGATGCCCCATTATTTTCAGTTCAGGTCACGGACGATTATTTTGTTGACATTATTGAGTTTTTAAGTACAGGGACTACGCCACAAGAATTTAACACCACGTAGAGGAATAATATGGTTATCTAAGAAAACGACTACCAGTTGATCATCAGGAACTTATATAAAATGGGGGCAAAAAACATCTTCAAAAGGTGCGTGTTGGAACACGAAAGGCCTAGGATACTGGTAGAAGCCCATGAAGGAATAGTGGGAGGAAACTATGCAGGTAAATCTACCGCACAAAAGGTACTGCACGCAAGATTATGGTGGACAACTATTCATTGAGATGAAAATAAATACTTTCAACAATGCAATGTTTGTCAGAGTGTCAAAAAACCAAACAGATGGGATGAGATGCCCTTACATCCGCAAGTGACGCTACAAGTGTTTGACAAATGGGATATCGATTTTTTTGGGCCAATTCACCCACTTGCAAGAAGATCAGGTGTGTGATGCATCATCACTGCGACGAAATACCTCTCAATATGGGAAGAGGAAACATCAGTTAAACATTGCAGTGCAGAGAAAACAACACACTTCCTGTTTGAACATGTGCTCACTAGATTTGAATGTCCATGGATCCTAATGAGTGACCAAGGCACCCACTTTATCAACAACACTATTAGAGCATTGACTAAATAATTCGAGGTCTACCATCATAAAATCACGCCATACCATTCTTAGGAAAATGGAACAGTGGAAGCCCAACAAGATTCTAGAGAATGCCCTAACCAAAATTTGCAACATCAATAGGGACGAATGGGATTCAAAGATACCATCAGTATTATGGGCATATAGAACTACCTGTAAGAATATGAGAGGGAAAACACCATTTATATTGGTGTATGGGAAAGAAGTAGTGGTTCCATTAGAATTATTGGTACCAAGTTTGCATGTCACAACAATTACAAACATGATAGAACGAGGTGTAGTACAAGAAAGGTTAAGTCAGCTAATGAGCATGGATAAAGATAGGATTCTAGCAGACTTCTACAAAGAAATATATAAAGCAAGGGAAAAATCTTGGCATGACCGACATATCAAGAGAAAAAGTTTCAAGGAAGAAGACCTAGCCCTACTGTATGAAAAAAAGTTGCTTCAACATCTAGGAAAGTTCAGAATGCACTGGTTGGGACCATATGAGGTCAAGACTGTCATAGATGGAGGAGTTGTACAATTGAAATATTTTGAAGGGACAGAATTGAAGAGTAGGATCAATGGGAGCTTACTGAAGTTGTACAAGGACATTCGACCACCAACAACTTGAAATTTACAACGCAACACAAAAAAAGAAAAATCACGTAGAAATCACCGCACATAGGTGAGAAAATTAGTGCGACAAGAAGGAAAAGAGTCTATGTAACACCCCGTTTCCCCCAGTTTGTAAAAAAAAATAACTATATTGGCCAAGAACTATGGAAAACTCAAAGATTTGAATGTTTGATTTGTCGGACCTTTGTATAAAAGGTCAATGAATGTAAATTATGGTATGATTATGTGTTACATGACTGCTGGGAGGGGGATGTGCTAAAATAGACCACGATGGCTAATGAGAGGTGGTGGAAGGGACCTAGAATGGTTGCGTTAACTTCCACCGAGCTAGTACCGTACTGGTTTTTACTTGCTCAAAGACCAAAGAAACTCTCTAACCTTGGAATGGATTTCCTGTCAGATTGGTAGGTGGGGAGGCTCCTCAAGAGCTAATGATGGGATGGGGGTGAACCTCCCATCCGTAAAAACTCCCAGACCTGACCACGAATGGGGAAATTCGCGCCACACGCAATCTTGCAGAGAAAAGGAAAGAGAGGAAGTGTGGTAAGGGTAGAGAGAAGAGAACACGTGCGACATGGATAGAGGAAGAGAACCGGGAGAAACTTGCAAAATACAGGGAGTTCTAAATAGAGGAGGAGGAGAGTAACCTTCGTTCTTGACTTCCATTGAACTGGAAGTAGGAGACTGAATCTCAAGCATCGTGGTCTAGCTCAGGGGTGGCTAGTGGTAAATCTATTTGGAGTCACTGAGCCTACGGTTGGGTGGAAACAAGCACCCCTCTCAGCAGTTGCGTCACACCTGATGTTTCTGATAAGTGTTTATATCTTGTATCTTGAATTGAATATCCTGCACCCATGCTCATGTTTATACTCTCATAAATGGTTTCTGTATAGAAGTGTTTGTCTTGTGTTTTGATTGGAAATAATGGATGCATGCTTATACTTATATGACCATAATCGGTTTATGTATAGAATGAATAAGTTCAAAATATGAGTCTGTTCCCTTGAGATTTGTTCCATCTACTTGACTCATGCTATGTCCTGGTTTGATTTTCCGAAGGCACCTCCTCCCAGGAAGTTTCGTTTCATTCCAGAGCCGGAGTGAGTTCCTTGAAAAGACTACCATTATAGTAAACCCATGAGTTTACTTTACCCCTGTCACAGAGTTCATAGCTCAGCAAATTAGGAATGTTTTTCAGTCAGGTCACCAAGCCTAGGGATGATTACCCAAGAAACCTCTGAAGGATCATGTGATCGGAGTCTAGAAACCTTGTACAAGAAAGAGTAGTTCTCTCAAGTTTCGCCATTTCGGCACCTGGGAGACCAAAGGGCAAGATCCCTTGTCTTCGCTAGTTGTGAAATCTCAGTATGCGAAACCTCGAATCGGTTTAGCATGAATAGGTTTCGGCGTTTCGGCACCCAGGAGACCAAAGGGAAAGATCCCTCGTCTTCGCCAATCGCAAAATCCCGGTATGTGAAACATTGAATCAGTTTAGCATGAATAGGTTTCGACGTTTTGGCACACAAGAGACCAAAGGAAAATATCCCTCATCTTCGCCAGTTGTGAATTCCCGGTATGCGAAACCCCGAATCGATTTAGCGTGAAATGTTTCTGCGTTTCGGCACCCGGGAGACCAAAGGGAAAGATCCCTCATTTTCGTCAGTCGCAAAATCCTGGTATGCGAAACCCCGAATCGGTTTAGCGTGAATGGGTTTTGGTGTTTCGAAACCCAGAAAACCCAAGGGCAAGACCCCTCATTTTCATAAGTCACGAAATCCCGGTACGCGAAACCCCGACGCGCTCTGTGGATGAGCCCTAGGTCGCCAGATAGGGTCTTATGGTAGGAAGAAGGTGTCCTGAAAGAATCTGAACTATCCATTTGTAGGGACACGTGGCGAATATCTAAAGCTGTCGGGGTTCTGGAGATTGGGGAAATAGGAGTGAAGACCCCGCCAAAATCCCGAAGGGTAGAATGTCGGTATTTAATCTGTTCCGTTGATCAAGTCGACGATCTGGACCATAGATCTGGATGATACCGAGCTTTCGAGTACTGGGGATTCAAATGGGAAAGGAGGAACACTTGCATCGCGATTCCCCGAATCGCGAAACCCTAAAAGAATTTAGAGGAATAGCACCAGGTCATAGGATCGGTCGTATGAAAAGAGACCCAAGGGAGGAGCTAAGGATCTATTAGATGCTTTCAGGTTTTGGCATTTCAAAAGACAGAGAATAAGGGAATGTTTGCATCGAGATTTCCTGAATCGTGAAAGCCGAAAGCACCTTTTTGGTAAGGTATGTGGTCATAGCCAACGATCACATGGAGTAGGATAAGGGAAGGGATGGTCTGCACTAGGCCCCATAGAAATTTGGGGATTTTGTCCCTTGAAGAAAAGACAAAAAGAAAGAAGAAAATCTTAGTTGTTTTAGTAGGTGTGTGACAAATTGGTATCAAATCATGGTTACAACACTTGGCCTACTTGGGCTCATGAACGAGTTGCGCAGAAAATCCATTTGAAGTAATTTTAAAAGGAGTAACCCTCTACCCTAACCCCTTTTATCAAAAGCCGAAGTTAAGAATGAAAATTTCCTATTGTGTGTATGCATTTGAAAAATATGAATTATGTGTTGATTGTGAATGAATATAATGTTGACTAACAACAAGTGTTTTTCTTGCACAATAAGCAGATGATCAGCCGTGAGAAACTGTAGATGCATAGAATGGTGACGCACCACGAAGTGGGGGATGGCTCCCACAATAGAGACAAAGAGTCTGATGAAAGGAGAGCGGTAGAGACCCCTCCAGATCTAGCTGAGACTATGAGAATCCTCATGGTCGAACTACAGAGCTGCAAGGCTGACAATGAGAGGTTGATAAAAGAGTAAGAGAAGCAAACGTAAATTAATGCAGTCTTGCTGCAGAGTTTATCCGACATACAAAGACAATTGCAGCATGGACCTTACACCAGTCACGCGGACCAACGACAAACAAAGAGAAGTTGAAGCCCACCTGGGATATGAAAACGTGGTCTTTTAAGTGGCCACACTTGGAGGATCACCTCTAGAAAGGTCCACCCCAGAGATAAGGGCCAAGCGTCGGACGATTCCTCTGGAAAGGAAATTGGTGACTCGGAGGCATCTTCTAGTAGCAAAACTAGTTCTTATTCTTGAAGAAAATAGAAGAAGCGAAATCATTCCAAAAATCATAATCTCGAAGAATTCAAGAAGGCCAAACCACCCTCTTTCGACCATGAAATAAATAAGGGAGAGGAAGTGGAGGCTTGGCTACTTAGACTAAAGAATTATTTCAGAGTCCATGACTTCTCGGAAAACTTGAAGGCCCAAGTAGCCACTTTCAACCTGAATGGGAACGCTTCCATTTGGTGGGAAGACCTTAAGAACGTAGAAGGGATTCATGAAGAAGACCTATCTTGGGAACGGTTTGAGAAATACTTCAAGAAGAAGTATCTGTCGAAAAAGTATTTCGACGAAAAGACTAAAGAATTCTATGAACTCAAGCTGGGGCAACTCACCATAGAGGAATATTTCAGCAGAATCCTCGAGTTGCTTAGGTACATACCCTATATAAAAGAAGAAAAGGAAAAGGTGGAACGATTCATCAGTGGACTACCTAAGGACTATCAGAACAGGATTGAGTTTGACAAGCCAAAGACCCTAGAGGACATTATCCGAAAGGCAAGATATTGTTATGAACAGCTTGGGCATCAGACAGAACCTCATGAAGGCTAGAAGTAGAAGAATAGTTCGGGATCCCANAACTATAAAAAGGACTCAAGGATGAGTGTTGGGTTACGAAAAAGGTATAAATATCTTCCTTTTTCCCACAGTTCATGATATGATTTTGATTGATTCTTTAGATAGTTAGGGATAGATAGGAAAGAATATGATTAATATGTCTCTTATGATTGTTATTAAAGTTTTATTAAATAGATTCTAATTTATGATTGGAATGGTTTGATTTTTTTGCAGAATTGGATGAATAACTATCAAAGATAACCAAAGAGATTTCGGCTATGCACAAGCTATTGGAGGTTGAAGACTTTTTAGGCGCAAAGCAGTTTTGAAAATAATGCATTGTCTATATTGTAACTTTATAATAGTAAAGAAATCGTGAGGATCTTTTGACCCTCAGGATAGCTTGATTTACCCAAACTATTGTAATATATAAGAGGGTAATAGATCCAGAAAAAGAGAGGAAAAAATGCATTCAAGTATTTAGACTCAGAATTGCTCTGCGCAGGAAGTTTTTGTAAATGTTTTACCAGCCATGGAATAAATGAAATTTTTGAGTGTTATTATCATTTCTGTGCTCTGAGTTTCTCATAGCAGTACTTCTGAATACCAAGGGCCTAGTCTAAAGGAGCTACTGTCCCGTTCTGTAATTGTATCAGTTCGAAGTTTGATTTCTATTTTGTGATTCAGATCTCTTTTACAATAGCCAAAGATAAATGCATAAGTGTGTTAATGATTTTATGATTGTTTGTGTATAGAAGACAGACATTTCCATTAGTTATTAATGATTGTCGTTATGATTTCTATTTATGAAGTCATTGCTTGACAGTTCCTCACATTTTCATCGACGTTGTTCCTTTTCCTTAGATTTATGATTGTTGTTCCTTTCGGTTAAAGTTACAATAGTAATTCCTTTCGGTTAAAGTTATAATAGCTGTTGCTTTCGGCAAAAGTTACATTAGCTATCCTTTATGATTAGATTATAATTGTTGTTTCTTTCCGTAGATAGAGTAATTCGTTATTTCCCTTCCAGTAATCAGAATTCATAATTGATAGTTAATTTTGCAAGTCCTTACTTGGATTCAATTACTCCTTTCTAGTTACGTGAATTCAATAGATTAATTAGTTCCTTTCCATTTTACAGCATCTTAGTAATCAGATTTCAATTCCATTTAGTTCTTAGAATTTGTGGTGAATGGTTGAGGAACTTGATTGTTGATGAACTCAGATTTGGTTTAGCTACATGATTTTAGGCTACCTGCATAGACTTTGCTGATATTCTTGAGATAAAAGAAAAATCTCCAGGTTGATAAATTAATGTTAAACTAAGGTTGTTTTTAGGACATATTTAGACACCAACAATGAGATTCCCAACCCGAAGTGTACACCAGCAGAATTTCCCCTCCCAGAGAGGAAATAAACCTTTTGGATCTACCCCAGGAAAGATTGATAACCCGAAGAAAGAACCCTTGAAATGTTGGGGTTGTGGAGAAGAACATCTATTAAGGGACTGCCCGCACCAACAACAGAACAGTCAGAGAATTTACAACATTCAAGAAGTTACCACCGTCAATGACATGGATAGGAGCGTGCCACAAATTTATGCAACCTTGGATAATAAACAAGCTGACCACCAAGATTCAGTGGTGGAGATGGAAGGTATGATCACCAACCATCTAGTGTCTATTCTAATTGACCCTGGTTCAAATTTGAGTTATATAGCCCCTAAGGTAGTTGATAAGTGTAAATTACAGCCACATAAACATGCCAAGCCATGGTTGGTACAGTTAGCCATTGGCACCAAAATAAAGGTAGCAGAGGTCATACCAGCTTGTCAATTCACTATGGGTGAATTCCCCACCCAAGCAACCCTTAACATATTACCCCTAGGATCGTATGACCTATTGATTGGTATGGACTGGCTAGCCACATATAAAGCTAGACTAGACTGTTACCATAAAACCTTAGAATGTGTAAGTGAAGAAGGAAGAAGGATAACCCTTCAAGGGATCCAAAAACCTGTCTCGGTGAGACGAATATCAACTCTTCAAATGAGAAAGTATTGCAGAAAGGGATGTCCACTATATGCGATACAGGTGTTGGAATCAGTTGAATATGAAAAACCAAGCCTCGAAGACCACCCCACAC
>JASDQU010377639.1:0-11308 GCA_032191745.1 Picea mariana | reverse complement strand
AGCAATACAACTTTTATCTCTTAAGAGATCTTATTGACCTCTTTTTCCCTAAATTTTTTCCCAGGTGCATATTCTACGACCTCTCCCCTTCTTCAGAGGGTTATTTGGAGTTTCATCCCTGAACCCAAAGGACTAAGGATCTTCCTGCCTTATTCGGTTTATCAACAAAGTCCACGCACTCTATCCCTCAATTCAAAATTGGTCCATTTTTAACTGGGGGGAAACGCTTTTAAGGTTGAACTATAACTCTCTTTTTCGTGGGGGATTTGGGAGTTTAACTTCAACATGGAAAGTCACGTGACCCTTTTTGTAGTTGTTGTTCCAGAGTCTACACTTAAGGCTATAAAGTGTAGAGTCTAAGAATCTAAAGTGAGTGAATGAAAAAAGGGGAAGAAACAACTTCGGGGGATGAAGCTATGACCGATCTCTGAGTTGTATTTGTCTAGCTTCCAAATATTCTTGAATGCCGATATCCCGTTTGATGGCGGCCCATGAACGTTCGAGCTCTGTCCGAGTGATGGCAGTCTTAAGTATGGTATCAAAAAGATTCAAAGCGATGCTGGTTTGATCCGATAGGCTAGGTTCAATGTTGGGCTGTATTACAACGGGTACAGTCATGGGGAGAACAGAGCTTTAAAAGAGGGTTGATGTTTTAAAGTGCTTATTTCAATTTTAGATTATACAAGGAAAATTCAGTGAAGCCAATTGAAGGGTTTAACAAAATCGAAGCCCATTTTCCGTAACTGAGTTAAAATATTGAAACCGAGTGTGAAAACATAGAGCTGTCAACAATGTGGGGCATCAATTTCAGAGGAATCCCATGCTGTAGCAGAAGAATAAAAGAAATAAATACCTTGATGAAAGCATATAATGTAGAGATCTAAGTAATTCATAGGCCTTGTACCTGCTAGTAGCCGATACAAAGGAAAAGCTGTAAATAACTAGATAACTAGAACCTGATCACCATAGTAGAAGTTATACTAAATTGCAGCTAAAACATTCATCAAAGTCATATATGTAAAACAGAGGAAAACACATAACTCAATCTTGATGGAATATGGAGTCTTCAATTCGCTTTGTATTAATCCTGGCTAAAAAGAAATTTCTCTATTACAATCTACCACCAAAAAAAAGCCCTTCTATCTCTTCCTAAATGTATATTTAAACAAACTTCTAAACATTTAGAATTTCGATCGTTCTAGAAACTTGTCAGTTACAAATGAAAAAATGGAGCGTTTCATCTCATCATCTTTTGTCTTCCCTCGTAAGGGCGGAGCACCTTCCTTTCTCTTCTCTTCCGGCTCCAGAAATAGAACGGGTTGACCTTTGTCATTATTTATCACCAGAAACCTGTCCCTTCGCCTGCTCGATGCAAATGACACACCTTTCCATCAACTGGGTTATCAACCTAGAAGGCTCTGCTTGGTTTCTTGCCTCAAAGGTGTAACAACTCTTTGCCAACTGTGGCATCCTTTTCCCTAATTTTCAGTCTTCCGTGATGATAGAGAATAATTGTAAACTTGGCTGTACTAGCCATTTGTCCACTTGAACCATATCAACCTGGCTTATCTGGGATATCTCCGCTTGCTCTTTCTCCACGTTTTCTTTGATGTCCAACAGGTGTTTATCTATATTGATTTTGCCCAGTGTCCCAACACTGCCTTCCTTATCAAGGTCTAACAAAATTTTATTTATCAAGGCGAATGTTTCCTCACAAGAATTCATCACCCCATTAGCTCTCCCCCTGCTTTCTGATATATTCTGCTCCCAGACCTTCAGCAAGATATTCCCTCTAGTTTGTTCTGCGATGGATAATTTGGACCTGCCGACCATCTCTATCTTCTCCATATCTATAACAATGTCTTGGAAAGCAACCCGAGCTGCCCCAGCTTCTCTTTCTCTCAAAGAAATATTTTCTAACACTTGATCTATCGTTTGAAAGTGGTTTTGAATGGTTCCCACTTTTAAAAGAAAGTCTTGTTGAGCCGTTAATACCTTCTGTCAGATTTAAGAAGCTTGGGATCTGAACATTTTTATGTTTAAAACCTGATTCTCAACAACATCCAATTTCGATTGTAACTCTATAATTTGCTGCCCTGTTGGCTTACCTGCGTTTGGCTAATTTGCGCCGACTGGCGCACCTGCTCAAGGTCGGATCTAAGTTTCTCGATCTTCTGCAGATTGACTATTCGGGCTTGCTCGAGGCTTTTGCTCACCTCATCCCTGGCATTTTCTTCAGCAGTAGCCACTTTAGCTTCCAACTTACTGATCAAGAGGTTCTTTCGTTTCAACTAGGCCTTCAAAGTTCCAACTGAGTACTGATTGGCTGTAGCATAAGCCCCTAGTGTTCCTGCTATCTCGTCTGCAAATTCTTCCTCTTTCATGACCTTTCCATGATTTTAATTTTTTTAGCCTCTACGCCCTCTCTTTGATATAATTCTTTCCTCACCACGACCTTCCTTTTTTTATCAAAGAAAAATTCGTTAGGACGCAGCTCCTCTATAGAAATGGGCGTCAGTTCTTCATTGAAAATCCACCCCGCATCGGGATTCCCCTTTGTGAACTGTAAGGGTGTGATAATAGAAATTGGACTGCCGATTTCCTTGGATGGTTGTTTCGGGGTAACATCTATGGCTGGTTTGTTTGACATGAGCGATAGTGAGTCACCCGACCCTTGCGAGGGTATCTCTGCTTGACCTTGGACCTGCTTTCTCGACGTACCCTTTTTGGGGTTTCCTTTCTGTTGGTAGGCGATTTCGGCTCCTCGCTCTGAGGTTCCAACCTCCCCTATTTTCTCTTGTTTCTTCTCCTTGTTAGGACTCAATTCCTTTGAACCTTTGGCTTCCGTCTGCTGTGTAACCAAAAGATTTGGGGTTTCACCCTGTAAAATCTGGGGGAGACAACTCTGCTGGTGCTCCTGGAATTTAAAGAAATCGACCGTATCTCCTTGTGGCAGGGCTTGAATCCGACTTAGGACTTCAAAGTAGGACCTCACACCCCGTAATATTTCATCATGAGGGGAATCCTTGTGTTCATATCTCTTCAGGCCACAACTCGCCAGGTGATTGCTCACAACCTTACTAGGGTCGTGCTTCTTGAACTCAATATCCACCAGCTTCATTTCTTCTAAAGCCATAGCCTTGGCTTTGACATGGCCAAAATATAACAAGGAATATGCACCAATATGAATGGGGAAGGGCAGCCATACCTTTTTTGATACTCCTTTGAGCTCTTTGATTATTCCGCCGAGCACAGTCTGCTTGATGATCTCGCGACGCAATAGCTTATCTGGCAAGAATATTGGTAGAGCATATGGAGGAACAGAGGTGTTGAAAACCTTGATATATGAAAATTCCGCCTCTATATACCAATCTGCTACGCTACTCAGGTTGGTCGTGATGCTATCCGAAATTTTGGGAGGCGGCTGGCCGAAGATGGTGACATGCAATGGCACCATTACCCAGTTGAAGATCTTGTAGATGAATTCTTTGGCTTTATCCTCCCAAAGCTTCGAGTGGTAGACATGAATAGGCTCTGTATTAGATGGATCCCATCTCTAGTTCATTAGTGGTAAGGGTGTCATGAAGCAGATGACATCCATGATGTAAGCAGACATAAAGAACAAAGTTGCTTTCTTACTTGCCCTCTGTGCTCGATATTCAGTAATTCGACTAGTCATACTATCAAACAACCATTTGGCCCAGTTGAAGGAGAAACCCTCAGCAACTATATGAATGAGAGGTACCCATGGGAGGAAAAAATGGGTAGTGTCCTCCTTCCCATACAACCTGCAGGCCATCATCGCTATGTACTCGAATTGTGGCTCCAAGGAAGAGATTGAATAGATCCCGTGAGTATCAACCTTGAATTTCGCGGGGTGTGAGACCCAATCTTTGATCAAATCGGATAAAATTTTTTCATACTGCTCACACTCCTTCTTCATGAAACCTTCTAGAAATTCGACATTGTGAGTAAGGTTCGGTGTGGGTGACAATTTATACATTGCCCGTAAATGTTTTGGCCTGAAAGTCGCAATCGTTACCTTCTGTTTGTTGATAATTGTCCTGGTTGGGATGTCCACATGGTCCAATGCCCACCTGATCATATCACAATAGGGAAGAAGCTGGGGCCTTGACGCTATTTTGTGCATCTCTTCTTGAGCGACGATTTTGTATTTGGTTGATAAGTCATCCTTCTCGTTGTCGCTAGAATCATCCGAATAGTTTACCGACTCGGATTGCAGAATGTTGGAAACGTATGACCATGTCTTGACATAATTAATACTTCGGGGCGAGGTATCAGAAACAATGTATGAACCCTGACCTAAACTCTCGACAGCTGCCTTGGGCACTTTTCGTGGAGCCATGATAGAGAAAGCTGCAACTGGACCTCCTGTCGAAAAAATTGAAAACACAAACAACAGTTATACTGGTGAAATGGCTCTGCGCAAATAGGAATGAAAACTGAAATAATGAAGGAAAAAATCTCTATCTTGGTCATTTAAGCCTCATGGGTGTCCTTTCCAAAAGAATGGTCAAATTGCTTAATAGAAATATTTAGAAGTAAAAACGAGATCTTACTATCTATCACCTCACTGCAATTCAAATAAATGCCATAAATGCTTGACGATTTGTAACATTGAAAAACGCAGGATCATTCAAGACTTCATCCGTAAACTATGTGTGTTAAAGTTTGTTTAAGGCGCTAATTAATCTGGTTTAGTTCTTTCAATTTGGTGCACTTAGTTTCTAATCCCCTTTTCGACGTTCACCACATCATGTGTTTTCTCTCCTAGCCATTGAACCTTAAAAACCCAAAATCGCGATGGTGCGAGTTAATTGATTAAAAGTGATTTGAATTAAGCCTTTTAATTAATCCATGCTTAATTAAAGAAAATCGCGACTTCGTGGATCGGGGTTACGAAGGTTCTTCCCTTTGGGGAAACAATCGCCGAGTCGTGAAATCATGATAGTGACTAACTAGGGTTTAAAGTGATTTGTTCTTGATACTAACCTGGGTAACTTTAACACAACTTTGCAACTTTGCAAGTCGGAGGCTTGAGAAACGTTCAACACGTAACTCTCGAGAGTGAGGGTACGAGGTAAGATGATAAGCCCCGCTTAGTCTTTTAGTAATGGTGACTAAAATTAGGAAGGTTTTCGCCATTTCGCACGTCGGGATACTGCGACTTTAGGGGGTAGAAACGTGAAACAAACGAAGTCTCAAAATCCAACCTTTTTGGGATTAAGTATAACATTTCATGTATTTAGAGAAAGACAACTCCAACATAGGCTCCAACTAGGGATCTCATCTCCTTGTGGGATGAGAAGGACAACAGACCAAGTGCCTAAGAAGGGGTACATGGAGTCATCAGTTTGCTTCAGTGAAACTTCGTTTGGAAAGGGGGTGCAGAGGAAAATTTGAGGTTTCGACTTTAATTCCAAAACTTTCCAAAACTCAACACTCTTCCTAAACTCGACAGCAGTCCATTCGGTAACTTTCCCTTCCTCGAGACTGAATTCAGAGCTGCTTAAGATGGTCCAATCAATCTTAGGAAAATTAACAGATTCGGTAGGTTTTAGCTTACGTCAAAAAGAAGTAAATTCCATGCTTTTAATCGGGAAGACCTGCATGAACTCGAGCTGTGGATCCGGTTTCAAAAATGTTGATTACCAGAGTGTAGTATAATTTAAGTATGACAACCTTACAAAATATCTTAGATATTTCTTCACTGCCAGCGAGCCTATTCAGTACCCCAGTGAAGTTATCTGGTTCCCTTTATTGAATTTCCTTTCACCACTCCAACGTGTAATCTTTCATTTAAATGCTGAGATGAGGGCAACCACTTTATGAATTTCCTTTCATCATCTCTTTGGACTAGATGTGGGCAATCAATTATGAATTTCCTTTCACCATCTGTATTATACTTTACTTTTGAAAAGTGGAGTGGGGGAAATCAATTGGCGTAAAAAAATACCAGGGGTGATATTTGTGTATATTCGTTACAGAGGCTTGTCAACTTGCTTTGAGTGCTCTGGACCAACTTTCTCTTAACCTTCACAACGTCCTAGTCCGCAGGAAAATAGGGGACAATTCATTTACATGTGTCTTATTTTGAGAAAGACTTAACCATTTGAAACCTGTTAAAAGACATAAGAGAGTTAGGATCCACCTACGCATGGATTTGTTCAGCAGGGGACCGAGGAGTCATGAAGGCTAGCTTACTTCCTGAGACATTCGCTAGTTTCCAAAATTGAATCAAAACCTCTTTTCCTTTGTGGATGGTATGGGTAGGTGTCAGAGCTTAAGGAGAGAGGACCAAGGATGAAAAATGGAAAGAGAGAAGGCTAAGGACCTCAAAAACCTAGATGTTATCATGCAATCCTGACTCAGGTGAATACATCGTACTTGTGAGACCATTTCTATGTTTTAAGTGATGTTCGTTTGAAATCCATATACTTAGGCAATTCATACCTTGGTCTTACCACTTCGTTCTCCTCTAAAAGAAAAATATTTGTCACCTGTTTCGGGTGGGTCAATTTCTTGATACCTGACCGTCCCTTTCTCCTTGTGCGGTTTGGGTTGTAATTCAGAGGCCTGTATGAAACAACATGAAGAGTATCAGGTCTTCAAGATTTATGGGATTCTGTGTGTCAAAATTTATGTCTCTACTTCTAGGAAATCAACAACCTATTTTATTCGCGGGCAGTATAAAGACCATTTGCAATATATTTTATAATGTGGGTTTTACATCATAAGAAATAATTTGGTGTATTGGCAAAGACCATTTCTTAAGGTGTTGGGCTTGGTGGTGGTCATGGGTTCAAAACCCATGGACCCCAAAACATATATTTTTTTTTTTGAAACATGCCATTTCAACTGATGACTGGGTGCCACATGGCTGCCCATGACTGGCCCCCGTGGCNCCCCATTTGTCGGATTAATGCCACTTGTCAGTTATTGACTGGTCCAGTTGCCTGCCACATGTCTGCCTTGTCAGCGAACCTGCCCAATCACCATCAGCCAGAGAGTGCCACGTCATATCCTGCACAGTCAGCATGCTGATGTCATCAACATTGACTTTTTGACCAATTGACCTTTGACTTTTTACCTGTTTGGGCTTCCGATCAGAACGCGATAACTTTCGCATACGAAGCCCATTTGACAAAGTAAATATACCACCGGAATCGGGAAGACGAGACAGACGCAATGGAATTGGTATCGTCAGATTTTGAGCACTTTCATTTTTGAGCATTTTTCAAGCCCTGTCAGGCTTCTGGATCCGATTTTGGATCAGTCTATGATTGGTGGACTGCCCCAGAACAAGCCTAAAGAGAAAGTGTAATCAGTCAAGGACAAAATACTTTAGAAATTTTATTGATGATCCAATTCTGTCCCGAACCAACAGACAAAAGAATAGCTGCCATGACTGAGTTAACAAGAATGAAGTTAGACAAGGCAAAATATCTAGATGAATTTTCTCGCCAATATTTTAAATTGGTTATCCGATCGTAGCTAACAAATGATTTCATGACAAAAGTCACATATTTGTCCAAACTTCCTAACAACATTGGTGACCTTGTCAGGAAAGATTATGAGGCTAAAGAGATATCCCTAGACAAAGTCTATTGGATAGATTTGATTCAAAAGTGTTCAGAAAAACTGAAATATTTATGTTGGATGAAGAACACTCAAGAATCTACCAGTCCCTCCTTGGACTGTTGCAGAGAAGTACTTCCATGGACTCCATTTAAGTCCAATAGGGGCATTGAGGGTTTTACCGTCCAAATTCTCTAACATAAATGAATTCTTCCCTTCAGAAGCTGAGACTTTGAATGGTCCATACCATATATGATCAAATTTACCATGTTTTTTCGAATCTTCCCTCCTAGCATCCCATTTCAAAAACAAATCGCCGTGGAGGAAATCTCTGTTTTTGGCTTTATGATCGAACAACGCTTTCATGTTTTCCTGGTATTTCTGCATCCTTGCATCCACCTCGATCCTGCGTTGTTGGACCTCAATCAACTGATTTATTCTTCTTGTGACGTGGTTTGGCTCTTCTTTCTCATCTTTCCAAAGCTTCATTACAGAGAGTGCCAGATTTATTGGTAATACCACGTCAGTATCGTATACCATTTGGAAAGGAGAAGTACCAATGGATTTCTTTGTACCTATCCGATTTTCCCATAAAGTGTACTTTAAGTGTACATGCCAAGATCTTTTGTTTTCGCTCAACACCTTCTTAATTATGGTAATTAAACTTTTATTTGATGATTCGTCTAACCCATTACCTTGAGGGTAATATGCTGTGGAGTGGCCCAATATGATGTTATATTTTTGGCAAAAGCTAACCATTGCCATAGACTTGAATGCCTGGGCATTATCCTTTACTATCTTTCGGGGACATCCAAATCTAGACAGTATGCTCTCTTCCAGGAAATCTATCACCACCATATCGGTCGTCTTTCTGGTTTAGGGTTTAGGGTTTTAGGGTTTAAGGGTTAAGGGTTAAGGGTTAAGGGTTTAGGGTTTACGAGAGAAAAACTTTTGTTGGAAAAATAGTCCTCAGACTGGCGGCCTTCAGGCTTCGATATTAACAAAATAGATCACACTTCTCACAGAGCTCAGAGAGTTTTCACAGGAGAAATACTCTATGCCCACACTTGAGTTGTGTGTTACAATGAAGTATTACATATATTTATAACATGCACAAATCACTCGAATTTCAAATTCGGAATTCAAACTAAATCTAAACTCTGTCTACTGAAAAGATATATGAGGGTCCTGTCAGGAATAATATCTGACGGTGTCTACTCATAAATCTTTTTGTACATTAAAATCTAATTGTAGACAAGATATATGAGGGTCCTGTCGGGAATAATATCCGATGGTGTTTGCTCACAAATATTTATGTACATTAATCAAAATCCTCATCTGACGAAGTCATCATGTTGATTTGATGGTTTTCCTTATCAACAAAATACCTTTCAAAATCCCAATCATTTTCTCCTCCAAGTACCGGGTCTGGTTGAGAGTCTTGGGTCCATGTTTTCTTAGAAGATTCCCCTTTTTGAAAAGTGCTGTCAACCATCTTATCAGGGGGTCGTGGTACATCTGACATTTTCTTCAATTCTTTTTGTTGGCGAACCATTTCTTCCACATGGGAAAGTGGATCTACCATAAGATTTTGGATCATACTTCTGCATGTACCCTTCGTAAGGGGTAAACTTTGTACCTAAAATTCTACTCCACTTAAGTCTGTATAACAAGTGGTGTCAGTAATAGCATTTTTTATCCATTCTGCACAAGGAATGACCATTTTGTCAAATTTCAACCAATTTATATCAAATACCACTTTGGAGCATGAACTTGATGCCAAAAGCAAATTTATAAACAACACCACGTCTTCTTTCCATTCACATGATTTAATCATCAAGGTGATTAAAGAATATTGGTTGATAAATAACGTGCAGGTGGGACTAATGTTGGTCATAAACATGCTGCACAATTCTGCAATGATGGCTTGTTTATCTTTGAATTCTTTATGTGGAAATGCTTTGAGCCATGTCATATACTTTCCAATGAGTTCTTCATTTCCCACCAATCGATGGGCTTTTGAAATATTAATAGCCACTAGTAAATCATTTGCCCAAACTTGGTCAAATGGATTTGGATATAAAGGATTAGCACCAATGGAACAACATTCACAAGGAAGTTCATTCCTTATAAAATGTAAACTTTTTAGATAAGTGTCGAACCTGGCCGGATGCAGTCTTTTTTGGCAGAGACCATCTCTTATTTTCCAATCTGCAAATGGAGATTCCAGAAGAAACATAGGAAATAGAGAATCATGACTATAAGTTTTTGCGTCTTGCACATAAGCTGCATGGATCTCTTCTTCTATCTCTGTCATATTTAGGCCTCTAAAAAAATTTCTAACTTTGCTATCCATGATAACTTCTTCGAGTTCAAAAAACTTTGAAGTTAGATATATGCCTACTGCAAAGTCTATACATTTAATAATTCTATAATATCAGAGAGTTAACAAGGTTTTTATCATCTCTGATGTCCATACTATTTCAACTGGCCAGTCATTATCCAAGTTTACAAAGATGAGCTTTACCTTCATATCGTCTTGGCAACATATTCTGCACAATTCATTGAGAATATTAAGACTAGTCCCAATATTTCTAGTTTTGTAGGCTCAACATTTTGTTATCCATTTATTTCTTTGGAGCCTCATCCCAATGACCTTATTGATTTCTGTTGCTGCATTTGGCTGTTCTCTGTCTAATATTTGCATTCTGATAGCCAGAGTTTGTAAACTATCATGTTCCTGTAACTCAAATAAAGCAATGTTAGGATTTAACAATTTAACCCTGAATGCTTTATTCATTTCTTTCATTTCTCTGGTCATAACATCTGCTAACCAATTGGTGTTTCCTGGAATCCATTCAACATCAAATTCATATTGTTGAAACCAAATTTTTCAAGATAACAATCTTCCTCTAGCTAATTGCCTATCAATTTTTGCATTTAGAAAATGCTTAAAATTCATGCTGTCTGTTCTAATCATAAATTTGACAGGAGCTAGATAAAGTTCCATCTTTTGGATTCCATTGAAGATTGCCAGTGTTTCTTTTTCTGCTGCAAAGTAAGATTTTTGGGCAGAAGTAAATTCACCAGACTTGTAGGCACAAATATGCTCTTCACCATCTATTTTTTAAAAAAGAATGTCCGCCCAAAATTCATCACTTGCATTAGTTTGTAAAATAAGCTTACCATTTCCTGGCGGTTTTAACTGAGGTAGCGACTGACATTCTTCTTTTAACTGTTGGACTGCCATTGTAGAAGTGGGAGACCATCCACCTGATAAATGTTGTCGAATAGCAGCAATCTTTTCGGCTAGACGAGGAATGTATTTATGTACATAGTTTAAAATTCCCCAAAATTTTTGTATTTGATATTTGTTTTCCAACTGATCCAGAAAACCCACAATCTTTTGTACAATGTGTGGCTGCATCTGAATTTTTCCTTCTATAATACAGATGCCTAGGAATTCCATGGTTGTTTTAAACAACTCAATTTTCTTGTCAGAAAGAACTATTCCGTGCTTTTCACATTCGGAAGTAAAAACGGCTAGATGTTGTACATGGTCTTCTTCATTTTGACTATGGACTAGAATATCATCAATATATACAATTACAAAATCATATTTGTTGAATATACTATCCATTCTTCTCTGGAAATAAGAAGGAGCGTTTTTTAAACCAAAAGGAACCACTTTCCATTGAAACAATCCAGC
>JASDQU010377638.1:1282-11318 GCA_032191745.1 Picea mariana | reverse complement strand
GGCCATATCTTGCAAGTATTGATCACCCAAGCATAGGTATGCCTGCCTTGGGTTTGAAACATGTCATAATATTTGTTGGATGTTTGTTTGCAGCTTCTGTCAGGTTCTCTGCATCTATACCCTTTCTTGAAAGTCTACAAAGCATTTCAGTTATCAGTTCCTATCTTCTAACTTCATACTTTGGGGGGCAATCTGTTACACATCGAAATTATTCACTTCGATAGTGTCGCAAGTGTCAAGGAAAGCATGCTTCCATGATGCCTATGTCATGCCTATAACAACATGAGAAGGACACTTGACACACATCAAACACTTCATTTGGAAGAGGAGGAATGGTTAACTGGGCTTATGAACCTCTTTCCATCTGAAAGAACCCAAAAAACTGAGTTTTTGGAGGAGAGCGCTCCCCTATACCTCTCTCAAGAATGTTGGAGCTCCTCTATACACTATATGGGAGCATTATAACACTACCTATTCCCTTTTGGAGGAGCTCTACTACTTTTGGGAGTGTTGGTACCCCCCTAACCTTGCTAGGGAGAGCTATAACACTTTGATGACCCTTTTGAAGGAGCGCTGCCTATTCTGGGCAGCAGTTGGTTTGTTGAGGAGAATGGGGGAAAGCTCTTTTCAATATTGGAAGGCAGTTGGATCCAAACCCCTAGTCCAACCATGATCTTAGGGAAGATCCCTAATTAAAGGAGGAAACTCCTCAACTCACCCCAAAGATATCTCAAGTGGTTGAGCCTCTCCAAGGCTATATAAGCAAGCTTTCTCATGGTGAAAGGGGGAGATGAATGAAGAATGATACCAAACTTATGATCTCATAAGTGATATTTGGAGAAGGAATTATTGGAGGCATGAAACCTATGATCTTATAGGAAACACACAGTGAATTGGAGGCTAATCAGAAAAGCTATCATCATTTCGATCGTGGAGCTTTTGAGCAAGGGTTAGACAAGGAGAATTTGACAAAACTGTTGCATTCCATCTACGGCTGTAAGTAATGTTTCGTCCTCATTAATATAATTCGCTTGGTTTCTTTCTAATTTGTGTTTGACATTACATGAATTTGTCTCTAAGTAGATAGGTCTGCTTTGAACTAATATCGATAGAATAGGAAGTGGTTGTACTTTATTTTTCTATAGGGCTTATCGAGGAGCTCAAGATTGGAGTTCAACTTGGAGCATGCAGGGACAAACACCGGTAAAAGGTACATCGTTCCTCCTTCCTCTTCATGCATTAGTTTGTGTAGAACTAAAAGGAAGTCATTGACCATGATAAGCACTTTCTGTCTTAGAGTTAAGAGTCTATCTCTTTGAGGAGATCTACCTGTCCGCAGGAAGATTTTCCTTCAACAAAAAGATGATTTCAATAGCACTGGTGTTGAGAGGACTGAACTAGAAAATACCATTCCACATCTTGATAGATGCATCAAATATAACCATAGGCAGTGCCCTTGGACATGAAGAAGACAAGAAACCTTATGTTATATATTTTATTAGCAAAAATCTTACTCCTATTGAATTAAAATATACAGTAACAGAAAATGAATTTTTAGTTGTTATACAAGCTATTAACAAATTTCGTCACTATATAACAAGTTATCCAGTTATTTTGTATACTGATCATTCTGCTATTATATATTTAGCTAATAAACCTATTACTAATGGATGGGTTACTCAGTGGTTATTACTATTGCAAGAATTCGACATCACCATCAAGGATCGACCAGGAAGAGAGAATCTTGTTGCATACTTCCTGTCTCGCGTACCCAAAATAGATGATTCTTTGACAGTTCAAGACCAATTTCCAGATGAACATTTGTTTGTTGTCACTACTAAGCCACCTTGGTATGATGATGTAGCAAATTATCTGCAGCTAGAAAACTACCAGCACACCTATCATCAAGGAAAAGAAAAGTGATCATCCAACGCAGTGCACAACTCACCTGGATTGGTGGATATCTTTCCACACAGGGGTTGATCTCCAGATCCGAAGATGTGTGAGAGATGACGAAATATATGACATACTGAAGGAAGGTCATGATGAGCCCTGCGGTGGACATTTTGAAGATCGCAAGACTAGGCATAAGATCTTACAAATGGGATATTATTGGCCCTCAATATTTAAATACTCAAATAAATATGTCTAGGCTTGCGACAGCTATCAAAGGATGGGTCGAGATGGCCAAGTTGATGAAATGCCCCTGCAAGCACAAGTAGTTGTAGAACATTTTGAGAGATGGGCACTGGACTTCATTGGCCCCTTCAACCCAAAGTGGAATTAGAAGGACTATATATTAGTGGTGACAGACTACATGACCAAATGGGTAGAGGCAGAGGCCTTTTCAAACACAACAAAGAAAGTAGTCATTAAATTTCTTTTCAAATTGTTTGTACTCTATGGATTACCTAGAGAAGTAATCGCTGACGGAGGGTCACAATTTGCAGCTCATAGAATCACGACCACCTTGAAAAATTATCATATTACACATAGAGTTACTTCTCCATACGACCCATAGGAAAATAGACTAGTAGAAAGCACCAATAAAGTCTTAGAGGCAATTTTGACAAAAACAGTCTCAACAAACTGTCAAAATTGGGCAACCGAGCTTCCAAATGCCTTATGGGCTTATCGTACAATGTGGCATAACACCACTGGCTACTCTCTTTATCATTTAGTCTATGGTAAAGAACCTGTATTTCTAATTGAGTTTGAGATCAAAACTCTAAGGATGGCCCAGGAGATTGGATTGGATATTACAGAGGCACATAAACAATGCCTACAACAACTCAATGAGTTGGATGAAGCATGCATGTCCACCCTAGATCGCACAGATGTTATTCAGCAACAGAGAGATAACTAGCATGATAAACATATCAAGAAGAAATCATTCCAAAAAGGTGATTGGGCACTTCTCTATGATTCCAGATTTCAGGATTTTCCTAGAAAATTACATACAAGGTGGCTGGGACCATATGAAATCAATGAAGTTCACAATAATGGCATTGTCACTTTAATTACCATTGATGGGTCTGGTTCTCCTTTTCTGGTAAATGGACATCAACTACGACTCTACCATCAACCATATTCAGAAGAATCATTATGCCAAGAAGTATGTAAGGACCCTACTGTTCAGATTCTAGCTGGCTGGGAAGGTAACCCAACAGCTTCAACTTCATAAATGATGATTTTTATCATCACTGTACATATTGTATATAGCTTTATTTACAACATTTGATTGAGTTTTTACTTTTTACTTTTTTTTGGGAAAGTCACTTGAGAGAATAAGAACTAGAAAAGACGATTATAATGAATATAATTATCATTATTTTTTGTTCCTTGCTCCTACCTCACTTTGTAAAAATCATCAAATATAAACCCTGTTTTCACAAAATATGAATATGTCATGTTTCGTAGCAAAAATTAGGAAACTGTAATAAAATACTAATGCTAACAAACCATCCAGTACTTTGATTATTGAATAAACCTACCCATAAATATTGAATGAATTTAGTTGATGACTAATCAATCCTAGATTCATTAAAACATAAATGTCTATGGGAGGTTTACAATCACTTCAATGGTCAAAAAAATTTGTTGTCGTCCATTAGAATGGAACAACTATCATTCCCTTTGTGTGATTGATGTTCCCTTTGCATGGATTTGTCGTTCAATCGAACGAAACAACTGTCATTCCCTTGTGCGATGGTTGTTCCCTTTACGTACAATTGTCGTTCATTTGAAAGTAGCGATTGACGTTCCTTCTGTTACACTGCTTATCCCTTTATAAATTTTTGTTGTTCCTTTTTCAGATATCATTGTTCATTCGAAAGGAATAGTTGTTGTTCCTGTTAGTGTTGGAAGTCACTCCTGGATTGCTTGCAGGAGTAGAGCCCGACACCCATCAGTTTAATGTCACGATTTGTTTATAAAGGGATGATCAAATGGATGTAAAGACTCGAGGATATATCACTCTAACTCAGGGACTGGGTCTAGCATGTATGGGATGAAGGAGGTCTTGATCTAATTTCAGGAAGTGGGTTGATTAAAAGATGAGAAGGTGGAAGACTTGGTAAGAAAAGTGAAAAAACAACTTTAGGCAACAGGCTTCTAGCAGTTTGCAGAAGAAAGACTCTGAATGCAAGATCCTCTTGGTTCAGGGTCTCAAGAAACTGAAAGGGGACTCGACTGGATCCTCCAATTCCAAGTCACTCAGTGCTAGGAAAGTCACAAGAACTGATTAGAAACAATGTAACTGATACAGTGATCCAATCCAACATCATCTTATAACAGCTAAAACTCGACTGGATCCTCCAATTCCGAGTTGTTCTAACACAGTGTAAACAGAGACGTGAAAGAAACTGACATTCATAAGGAAAGAAGTCTCAAAAGTCCATGCATAACCAGAATAACAGTGCTTCATTAAAGCTTTACAACCGGGAGCTCTGCTCAACCATCGATAGATACAAAAATGGCGAAAACGCCTACATATACTCAAAACAACAGCAACAAAATTGAGACGTTGCATTAAAAACTTTGCGTATGCATGGCTTCTGACAATCTGCACCTGCAGTCTCTGAATGATCGTGCACCTACGATGGATGCAATCAAACTCCTGACAGTTCCGTGGGCAAATCGACGTTCCTTTAATTCATCGTCGAACTTTCCCATTATGGCGGAGGCGATGTCTAACCACCACCAACTACTTCAATAACTGCTTCATTGGGATTGAGGATGGCCTGGCCAACTCGACACCTTTGGGACGTGGAAGACCCTTCGCGCTGCCACCTAGATTAGCTGAATGGCCTAATGAATAGGCATGGAGGCCAACGCGAAGGATGGGGGCACATAACGGGAGTGGTGGCACCAAAACTAGGAGGGTGAGATATGAAGGGATGAGGTGTGTGAGAGGTTACAGGGGAAGACACATGGCGGAAGGAAATAAGCAGAGGGGGCAGGAGATGAGATATAATGGGCACATTTTAGTGGGAGGCTGACATGGAAGGAAGTGGGACACATGGCGGGTGGTGAGTGGATGATGAGATGGGGAAGGGACCACACGGACCAGAAGAGGGGAGATGGACAGATGTCAGAGGATGAGGAAGGGGCTAAAGGGAGCGAACCTCATCACACGGTCAGGTAGAGAACAGATGATAAGATGACATGATAAGAAATGGGACCCCACATTGATTAAACATAGAAAGATAGAGGATGTTTGGATTGCCTGTGCGTCGTTGATCCGGGCACTCCAATCGCAGCCGTTGGAAAGATGCGTCCTCGATTCTAGACCCCCCCCCCTCTGCTTAAAGGTAGAAAGGTGGGGGGGGGTCCAGAATCACTCTGTGCGCCATTGATGGAGGCACTTCGATCGTAGCCATTGAATAGGTGTGCCCTCGATTCCGGACCCCCCCTCCGCTTAAAGGTAGAAAGGCGGGGGGGCTCCGAAATCCTATGTGCGCTGTTGATCCAGGCGCATGAATCCTTGCTGTCCAGATTTAATTTCCATTTAAACAAAGACGCATTCGCATCCCAAACTTAGGGTAAGTGGGTTTTTAACCCATTCCTTCGCATTTTACCCCCCGTTACAAGAAATATCGCTAACAGTTCCTTCTACATTTTTATTGATGTTCCTTTTTCTCAAAAGTCACGATCCTTTGTGAACAATGCATACCATTATTACGTCAGTCACCCCTCTGGGTATGACCTTCACCAATTCATTTTCATCAGCACTAGTTCTGATTTGTCATTTTGTGTGGATCATTTAACATACTTTAGCAAACTATGTTTGGATTAATTTCCCCGAATCATCTTTAAAATTGTTCACAATTCATCAACCACCATAATTCGTTTCTTTCCCCTATATATCCACATATACTTGAATGACAACTTCTTTCATATCATAATAAGGAATCTTAAACACATTATTACTTGGCATTCTCACACTTCTTATGCCATCGCCCACTCTTAAGGAGTGTATGAGCCTCCCTTGATAGAGCCTAAAAAAAAAAAAGACAAAAAAAAAAACACCACACTCATCAAAATANGGAATCTTAAACACATTATTACTTGGCATTCTCACACTTCTTATGCCATCGCCCACTCTTAAGGAGTGTATGAGCCTCCCTTGATAGAGCCTAAAAAAAAAAAAGACAAAAAAAAAACACCACACTCATCAAAATAAAATAAAGTTTTTTTTCCACAAAGAATAGGGGGTCTCATCATGAGCCAACCTACCACGATCATGAGATAATAATATAAGTGACATTCCCACTATGGCTACCACACTAGGGCAATGGCCTTTGGCATTTTTTTCATCAAAGGACAAGAGGTCTCATCACAAGCCGAATTGTTCACTTAGGTTATGATCTAGTGAGTGGAATTATCATCATCTGGATACCAAACTAGGATAATGGTCTTCTTGGTAAAGACAATTCAAACTACTTATTAAGGATACAGGATCATCTATGGGTTAAATGGAAACTATGTCAAGGCTATGGACGCCTGCTAGCAGCAGTGGCTCTACCTGTGGTATTGAAGTTTATCTTAAATATGCTAAGTTTTAGTGTGTTCTTAGATTCCCTTTTCTAAAATAATGAGGCTATCATTCTGGTTATATCCAATCAATAAGGGAAAGTAACAACGTTATGATATGTGGAATATTTCTAAAACATGTGAACAAATTTAAAATTATTCGAAATCTTTTTCCTCAAACGGTTCTAACATAAGTATGTCAATTTGAATTTCCCACACAAAATGATGATGGCTCATAATTACCGCTAAAAGTGTTTTTTGAAAATTATTGATGATTGTCTTTCCAGTGGTGGCGGTGGCATAGTAATAACACCTCACCGAAACTATCTACCATTATTACACTAGTACTTTTGATGGTCAAGGTTGACCTTTCCATTTTTGGGGGGGTAGATACTTGGCACATTTACCGATAGATTACAATGAGTGCAGTAAATGAGAAAAATTCACATTCTTATACACAATGTTGTTCTATATTTGATATTTCTACCGTTTCAAAAGCTGGTTGAGTTAAGTTGCAACAAGGAATGATAGTCATCCTCACCTGCTCACAGTAAATATGGGTGGTCGAAGTGTGCATCGGGAGCCAAAATTACTACAGGTAACGGAGCAGGAAAGAGAAATCTTACACCGTCTGGGATGGACAAAGTACTTCAACTGGTTGCAAGGATATGACACGAACATCACGCTTGAATTCTTACAGAACTTGCAGGGAGGGGTCTCCATGGTTCAAGATATACGAATTACGATCACGGAGGAAATCGTAGTAGAGGTTATAAGCCTCCTGAACACAAGCATACAATGGACTGGGAAATATACATCGCTCAAAGAGGCTGTGGAATCTTTTGTAGATCTTGGAGAAGAACTTGATAAAAAGGTAAAGGGACTCAACCCCAACACTCTTAGCGAGACATGAAAGGAGCTAGTAGGAGTAATACAAAGGTATATCACCTACAAAGAAAGGTACGATGTGATCCGACCACGCCACCTAAAATTGTTAGCAGCTCTCAAACAACCCTTAGTAATCAATTTACCATTTTTTTTAAATCCCATGTTACATGAGGTTTCTATAAGAACACAGAAGGTTAAAGATCATGTTACTATAATCAGTAACCATGGATTAGTATAGCTGATAGTAATTAGATCCCTCATCCAAACTCAAATAACCCGGGGTGATATAATCAAGGCCAATAGGCCTCTACAACTAGAAAAACCCGAATTGCATCATGAAAACCCACCACAGGGAATTGAGATAGCACAGGAAGGGGGAGACACCAACCAAATGGAAGTTCCATTACCCCAGCTAGAAATTGAGATAGAACAGGAAGGAAGAGATACCAACCAAATGGAAGTTCCATTACCTCAGTCTAAAATTGAGGTAGACCCCGTCCAATTGGTAGAGACATCAAAGAAAAATAGAAAAAGGACAATTGATGCCTCTAAAACATCCACTGAGAAGAAAATAAGAAACGAAAGGATAGCACAACCTAGATAAACCTAGGAAATGATACAGACAGAGAAGCCCTCACAGGAAAATACTCAAGAAAATATACAACCATCACTGGAGCATCTCACAGCACAGTTCCTCAAGGGTTATGAAATTGAGATGGCTCAAGTTTTAGGCAATTTAGGGATATCAATTGACAAATACACAAATAGGTCTGAGGAACACCAAGCACTAGCTTCATCTTCAAACCCTGTTGTGGACTTCCCTGACAAAGAAATTCCATTCCCTGAAGAAATAGAACAGATAGAACCTCACACTGAGGTAAATAACCCTGTAGAATAGGCAGAGCACATAGAGGAAATAGAGGAAAAATTATTGACTGATCAAGGTGAGGAAGACCCTGATATTCAACAAAAACAGAAAACAACAGGTAAAGGCCAAAACAAAATCAAAAAGTTGAAACAGGAAAACAAGTTGTTGAGAAGAAGGGTTAAAAGGATTAAAGTGTTAAAGAAAAAAGTTAGCAGACTCAAAGAACTAATTAAAGAATTAATAAAAAAATTAGAGAAACTTGACAAGGTCCATGAAAGAAAGAAATCCAAAAGGCCTAGGACACAGGGAATGAACCCACTTCCTAGGAGGCCAGTCCATACAAGTTCTGTGGGAACACAGACATAGTTGCATGTCCCTGAAGAAACAGCAGAGATGGAATCTAAAACTGAGATTCCAACAATAGAGGAATCAGTTGTTCAAAATGAATAAGTGACTCCTTTGGAGGTACATGAAATAGAACCTCAAACAGGGACTTCAACAGTAGAAGAGACAACTGCCCAACCTGAGGAACTTCTTCCTACAAACTTACCTTCCCCCCTAGAAATTATTGATGTAGAAACCCAGACGGATTCCCCAACCACAGAAGAGATCATTGTTCAGACTGAGGAACCATTTCAGTCTCTTGAATAGAGTGCCATCATTAACAGATTGGAGACAGAGTTGGTGCAAACCAAACAGACCTTAACACAGTGCAGAAGTGAGATGGTCACTATCGCAGAACATCAAAAAGTTGTTAAACAACTTAAAACCATTTCAACAACAGAAAATGAAACGTTTGCTAAGCTAACTAGAGCCCAAGGGAAGGTAAAGAAAGTACAGATCCAATTAGATAAAGCTTTGGAGCAAATCAAAGAGATTTGTGATGTCTACACTAATGTAATAGATTGCAGGGCTTCTGCTACTAATTATACCTTGTTTTTGTTAGAGCGTTATTTTTTGTTGAGGGTGCAAGTTGTTAGAGCAGATAAACCAATTAAATTCACCATTGTCTCTGAATTTGTTTCATGTTTTAGAGAGAAGGAAGAGAAAGTGCAATACTTTCTATGTGAGCTATACATCCACAATTTCATCTTGGAAGACAATAGGAAAGAGAATCTTGGTCCTTTTATTGAGGACATATAGTTTCAAGCATTCATATCCTTTACCAAAAACCAAGTGAGGTGGGATAAAGCACACAATACCTTCCTAAAAAGGGAAACTGGGTTAGATCTTTGGATTAGAGGGGAACCTCCAAAATCCTTCCCAACCATCATGCAACACAGGACATTTATGAAGAGGGAAGGTGTGGTAGATTCTTTAGCCCCTATCCATCAATAGGTTATGTGATTAGGCATACCATATTTTAGGTAACTTAAAGAATAAGCTCTTGATGCTTCCAAATTAAGATGGGATGCCTCCCCAAGTGAAGTCAAGAGTAGGGAACCCTTTGGTTTCAAAAACGTTTTTGCAACCACCTTCAGAGTGGAAAGGTATACTAGAATGATCCTGGAAGAAGGACCTGCCTGGATTGGGTTCATATATAGTCCCCCTATCATTTGGTTTCCTCCAGAGGATTACCAGAGAGATTATCAAATTAATAGAAAAAGGGAAGAAGCTTCTTTTGGAGAGCTCAAATGCAAGAATGGGTTCAGGGAACCTAGTGAACCAACCTCTCCTCCTTACATCATCACTGCTTTACATGTAAGATATCATCTTACATGAGGAAGTTAAAGAAGGTAAGCTGGG
>JASDQU010377635.1:0-11318 GCA_032191745.1 Picea mariana | reverse complement strand
AATGGGGAAAATAAAATATAAGGTTAAATGGGTTACGTATCCCATAAGGGATAACGTAACCCATACGTAAAATGAACATTAAGTAAAGGATAAGCCCATTAAATTGAAATAAATGTATGGATAAGGTGTTTGGTGAGGAGTGAAGGTGCGAGGGCGGTGAAGGAGGCATAAGGGAAGGAGGAGGATTCATTTTTGAGGGGATTCATTTTTTATGCATTCGAGGGGGAGAGGAGATTTTGGGGGAGAGCTTTGAGACAGAGTTAGTTAACAGTGGACAGTGGGATTTACAGTGCACCGGGGCTGAGGGGTTTTGGGCTCGGAGGGCTAGGACGTCCATAGATGTCCTAGGGCCAGGCGTACTGGTCGGTAGGGTGGTTGGTTTTGGGGTATTCTAAGGAGCAGGTTCAAGTGAAGGTTCAAGCTACTGCAGATATTAGAAAGTTCAAGCTGCTGCAGATAGTAGCATCAGAGACAGGTATTTAAACTCAAAATTGTGAATTGTTTACTTAAATTTAACCAAATTTTATTTACGCAAGTATGCACATAGCTTTGCAAATTATGAAAAATTTTACTTCTTAAAAGCTTACAGAAATTAAGTAAATTGGTACAGAAATTAAGTAAATTGGTAGAAATATAAGTGTCTTTTCAATTCTGGGTACTACAGTGTAGGTACAGAAATGATAGACATTTCCTCGTTGATCCTTGGATTTTTCTGCTCATCAATAGGTGATATAGAGAATTCCAACTGCTCCTGCAATTACTTCTTATATTCTTCACCATATTCCTCTAGCTTAGATTCAAAATTGTCACATGTTGATATATTGATCTACTCATTATCATTTGAATACTCAAAGGAAATAATTTGATTTTCATGACAACTTAAAACAGTAGACACATTTGATTCAATGTCAAAAGTATCTACATCTTCGCTATCACTTTGAATATCATCATCCTCTTGATCATTATGAAAAGTGTCTTCTACTGCAGCATACTCTTTATGACTATTTGATCCTTTACTCAGCAAATCAAATTCATAACAACATTCTTGATAAAGGAAATCAGCTGCAAATTTCTCTTTGCAAAACAAATGAAATGCAACATGAAAAAGTCTTAGTGAAGTAATACAAGCAACCGGGAGTGATCTACACCAATCACAAGCTACTCCATATAAAGAGTATGTAAAAAGTTTGATGAGGACATCTTCATGTATAGCTTTCATCTTAAGTATGCACTCATGAAAATCTAGTAAAACCCCAGCTGACATTATCAATTTTTCCCCTCTAAACGTAGGAAGGAAGCCTTCCCTTCACTTCTATCAAGCACGAGGTTTGGAAAACCAGATATATTTGAGAAATCAAAAAATGCATACCTCTGAGAAAGAATATTGTCCATTTCAAACCAGTGGATTCTCCCATAGATTCATCTATGATGAAGTTGGAGTTTCCAGGTAGAATATTGTAGTCAAGCTTGTGTCCTGCTCCTGTCTACCATCAAGAGCTAGATCTGTTCGCTATCATTCTCCCAAGGAATATTTCTGAACTTCTGTCCCAAACAATGGCACCAAAAATGTTAGCACTGAGAGTCACATTTAGAGTGTTGTAAGTGCAAGCCTAGTACCCATCAAAATATAAATGGATTAAATTGGTTTGGGTAGGTGGATCAACAATAATGGGAAAGAAAGAGAGAGGGAAACAACTTGTCTGCGGAGGCATTTGATTAGGCAAGGAGTCATAACATCCTACAGATCAAAGGAAATCAAACTATATATCAGACAAAGGGATATATAATGATGAGTAGAAGCATGGTGAATATGAAAAAAGGAAGAACATCCATTGTACATAAATCCTTTCTGAAAACAGATAAAGATTGCTTTGACAATAAACAATGATTTAATGGGAAAGCTACAATAGATCCTTTGTTACTCATGAATCCATCCATCAATGGTAGTTATGATCCTCAAAACCTGCAATATGTTCAAGCAAGAAGATAACAAAGAAATGGAAAAACACATAAGACAATCTGATAACATCTTTCATGAATCTTTAATGGCAAAAACTGTCATTACAAACAGGCCCTCATGCTTACAAATGAGCAACTAAAACTTCTCCTCCATCTCTCTCCTCTCTTGGCTCATGAATCCAACCCTTTCCTTCTCAAAATCCCTTTCATTTATAATGGATGATATCTATCTACCATAAGGAGTTCTATGCCAAGGAGATACATAGGATCCTCCTCCATTTAGGAGTCTTGTTACAAAAGATTCCAATAAAAACCTAACAAATTCCTATTTTTCAGGATCTTTCCTATTGTGATAAATGCCTTTTGAAACGGGTTATTATGCTTGATCTGGAGGTGGAACACATGTTCCTCATGTCCAAATAAATTCTAGGAGACCATTCGAACCTTCCCTGACAACTGACAGTCGTCCCATAGATCAAATTTGTGATATTGTTAGAGTTCGCAACGCCTGTGACCGCATGCGTTGCGAACTTTCCTGTAGGTGAATTTTTTAGCTTTTCTCCAAAAATACGAAGTAGGTCAGGCGAAAGTTTTGTCAGAAAGTCAAAAACACCATGTTTTTCCTCCACACCAAATTTCAGAGGAACCCAGATGGGTATTCAAAAGTTACAAGCAAAGGAATCCTCTGATGTGTGCTAATTGCTTGCAAACTGTCATAAATTACCAGTTCGCAACGTCGACACTGCGAACTTTCCTGTAGCAGCCTGTTTCACTTGACAATGTTTTAACACCTCCCAAAACTGTCTCAAGTGCCCCAAAATGTTGTAATAACTTCATAATCTTGGTACATGACTAGAAGAAAACATTCAAATAGCTAATCATGGTTTTAAAAACATAGACATCCTCAAAAGTTGTGAAAATGCATAACACAGAAAACTTGACTAAAATTGATGCTTGGTTAAGGAGGTTCAACATATTTGTTTTTTAATCCTAGAGCTTCTCCTGGTAGCAACCTTTCCCAGCATGTCATAGGGCTCTGTCCTTATAATCTCCCCTCCCTTGTAAGTCTTCCTATGTTGTTGATGTCCATAAGTCTTGTTGAAGGATGTATTTATGTGAGCTTTAATGGAAACTATATGTGTGAAGAGAGGGAAAACAAGAGATTAGGATATTGATGATAGAATCATTTTCAATAGGCTAGCAGTAAATAGAGTTTTATGGACTTTATCCTATACACAAGAAGTATAATAGGAGACACTCTTTCAATCATAAAAAATAAGGATTGGCAATTGGGATTTATAATAAAAGGGAAGTGCAAGCAAATTCTCACCTTAAACAGGGTCTACTCATCAATACAAATATCAGTCAATCAACATGAGATTGCATTCAATATTTAAACCTTGTTCAATAGATGATCAACCATCTGTTTCAAGTTTAAGAGGGGTGCATATTTAATCTTTAAAATTTGAGCTTGTAAAGATGGGAAAAAATGGGGTTTTAATAACGTTGGAACAGAGGATTCACAACGCTAGGAAAAAATGATGGGAGCAAGTAAATTTTGAGTAAGAGGAAAAATAAATGAGGTCATAAGGTGGTCAGGTTTAATAGGCATAGTTCAGAACATATTTTAAGTGAATTTTGCAAACTTATAGAAAGGCAGTGACAGTTCGCAATGCCAAAAGGAAAAGAAGCTAAAACCCCTTTCTTGACCTTCAAATAGGATGTCAACTCTCATGGAGTACCTCATGGTCCTGAGTTTAATGCTCATGTCTTTGAATTTGCACAAGGATGTCTGCAAGTAGTCCAACCTACAACACTCTCCTTTAGCCAGCTCACAGTGCCAGTTTGCAGTGCACTGGTATTTTAATTTTATCTCTCAAATTCCAAACTGGGCCAGGCTAAATTCTAGTCAGCAGGTCAATGCCAATATTATGCTCCTCCACAAAAAATTTTAGAAAAACCCACATCTTTGTTCAAAAGTTATGATCAAATATTTATAATACTCTGCTACAAGAAATGAGTTCGCAAAGCTTGTCTAATAGTTCGCAGCGCCTGATTCAAACAAGAATCGCATACTTCGAGGAGACTATTAGGATATTCGATGACATGATCGTTAAAAGATTGGTTAAAGATGGTGCTAAAAACAATGAAATCTCCTCTGTCATGGTTCCTTAATTTGCAATGATGATAGATGAAAGTATTGTGTACTTAGAGTACGTTGCGAACTCTCCTAGTGAGTTGGCAACGCATACCCCTGACTATGACTTAACACTTAAAATGATAAATGATGACAAAGAAAATCTTGTATACAATATGGAGGTGTGACATGTTAAGGTAATGTTGTAAGGATCAAAGGTGTGACTTAAAAAAAAAAACAAAGTGGTTCTTGACTCTTCCAATTCTATGTGATAACATTTGGTTCCACAGGGGATGGCATGCTCCTTGTGAGTTGCCAAGAACATGCAGTTCCAATGCCTTATCCATTCCATCTCTGCAATCTGTACTATGTCTATGCTTTGAGAGAACATTTGATCATTTATTGAAATCTGAAAAACACTCATTGCAAACCAAATGCTTCCATAGCAAGCTTATTTATATACATTCATACACTAATCTATCCAGCTAAGATTCTTTGCTTAATTGTAGTCATATTTTCAATGTAGCTAGGTGAGTATTGAACTGATGAAAATAACTCCTTCCATGCAATTGTTCGAAATAATTTTCAAGTGATATGAAGCTTGCAATGAGAGGTTAATAAGCAATGGATACTTACAACTATGATTTCAAATCATGCCAACAACTGGATCATTAGAAACCTTTGAAAATAATAACTCTAAGTAAAAATCCACAGATTATGAAACTTATGACAAGACATTTCTAGTTGGTTAAGAAAACCATCTTGCTCCTTTGTGAAGGATGATTCATCAATAAAAGGATGGTTCTCATATAATTCATAGCTACTCATATGTTGTTTGATGTCTTTTGCAAGTGTAGGTACAGAAATGATAGATATTTCCTCGTTGATCCTTGAAGTTTTTTGCTCATCAATAGGTGATAAAGAGAATTTTAACTGTTGTTGCAATTCTTCCTTATATTCTTCACCATATTCCCGTGGCTTAGATTTAAAATTGTAACATGTTGATATATTGATTTTATCCTTATCATTTGAATACTCAAAGGAAACAATTTGATTTTCATGACAACTAAAAATAGTAGATACATTTGATACAATGTCAAAAGTATCTACATCCTGGATATCACTTTGAAGATCATCATCCTCTTGATCATTATGAAAAGTGTATTCTACTGCAGCATACTCTTTATGACTATATGATCCTTTACTCAGCAAATCGAATTCATAACAACATTCTTGATAAAGGAAATCAGTTGCAAATTTCTCTTTGCAAAACAAATGAAATGCATCATGAAAATGTCTTAGTGAAGTAATACAAGCAACTGGGAGTGATCTACACCAATCACGAGTTGTTCCATCTAAAGAGTATGTAAACAATTTGATGAGGACACATTCATGTATAAATTTAAGCTTAAGTATGCACTCATGAAAATATAATAAGAACTCAGCTGGAATTTCCCAATTTTCCCCTCTAAACCTAGGAAGTCAGCCTTCCCATTCACTTCTATCAGGCATGGGGTTTGGAAAACCATATATATTTAAGAAATCAGAAAATGCATACCTCTGAGCAATAATATTGTCCATTTCAAACCAGTGGAGTCACCCATAGATTCATCTATGATGAAGTTGGAGTCGCTAGGTAGAATATTGCAGTCAAGCTTGTGTCCTGCTCCTATCTACCATCAAGACCTCGATCTTATCGTCGTCATTCTCCCAGAGAAGATTTATTCACTTCCATCCCCGACAACGATGCCAAAAATGTTAGAAATGAGAGTCACACTTAGATTGTTGTAAGTGCAAGCCCAGTACCCATCATAATATAAATGGATTAAATTGGTTTGTGTAGGTGGATCAACAAGATTGGGAAAGAAGGAGAGAGGGAAACAACTTGTTTGCAGAGGCATTCCATTGGGCAAGGAGTCATAACATCCTACAGATCAAAGGCAATCAAATTGTATATCATACAAAGGGATGTATATTTATTAGTAGAAGCATGGTAAATATGAAAAAAGGAAGAACATCCATTGTACAAAATTCCTTTCTGCAAACAGATAAAGATGCTTTGACAATAAACAATGATTTAATGGGCAAACTACAACAAATCCTCTGTTGTTCATGAATCCATCCATCAATGGCAGCTATGATCCTCGAAACGTGCAATATTTTCAAGCAAGAAGATAAAAAATAAAAGGAAAAACACAGAAGGAAATCTGATAACAGCTCTCGTGAATCTTTAAAGGTAGAAAATGTCATTACAAACAGGCCCTCAAGCTTACAAATGAGCAACTAAAACTGCTCCTCCAGCTCTCTCCTCTCTTGGTTCATGAATCTAACCCTTTCCTTCTCAAAATCCCTTTAATTTATAGTGAATGATCTCTATCTACCCTAAGGAGGTCGAAACCAAGGAGATATATAGGATCCTCCTCCATTTAGGAGTCTTGTTACAAAAGATTCCAACCAAAACCTAACAAATTGCTCTTTTTCGGGATCTTGCCTATTGTGATAAATGCCTTTTGAAACAGGTCATTCTGATTGATATAGAGATGGAACACATTTCCCTCGTGTCCAACTAACTCTTAGGATACCATTCATACCTTCCCTGACAGTTGGCATCCCTCGCATAGCTCGAATTTGTGAGACTGTTAGAGTTCCCAGTGCCTGTGATAGCATGGACTTCAAACTTTCCTGTAGGTGATTTTTTTAGCTTTTCTCTAAAAATACTAACTAGGTCAATAGAAATTGTCGTTAGAAAGTCAAAAACACCATGTTTTTCCTCCACACCAAATTTCAGAGGAACCCAGATGGGCATTCAAAAGTTACAAGCAAAGCAATCCTCTGTTGTGTGTTAATTTCTTGCAAACTGTCATAAATTACCAGTTCAGATCGTCGGCACTACAAACTCTCCTGTAGCATCCTATTTCACTTGCCAATGTATTAACACCTCCAAAAATGTTGTAACAACATCATAATATTGGTACATGACTAGAAGAAAAAATTCAAATAGCTAATCATGGTTTTAAAAACATAAACATCCTCAAAAGTTGTAAAAATGCATAACACAGGAAACTTGACCAAAATTGATGCTTGGTTATGGAGGTTCAACATATTCTTTTTTCTAATCCTGGAGCTTCTCCTGGTAGAAAATTTGGCAAGCATGTCATAGGGATCTGTCCTTACAATCTCCCCTCCCTTGTAAGTCTTACTATGTTGTTGATGTCCATAATTGTTGTTAAAGGATGTATTTTTTGTGAGTTTTAATGGTAGCTATATGTGTGAAGAGAGGGAAAACATGAGATTAGGATATTGATGATAGAACTGGTTTCAATAGGATGTAATTAAAAGGAGTTTTATGGACTTTATCCTATACATAGGAGGTATAAGAGGAGACATAGTTTCAATCATAAACAGTAAGGAATGGCAATTGGGAGTTATAATAAAAGGGAAGTGCAAGAAAATTATCACCTTAAATAGGGTTTACTCATCAATACAAATATCAGTTAATCAACATGAGAATGCATTCAATCTTTAAACCCGGTTCAATAGTTGATCAACCACCTGTTTCAAGTTTAAGAGGGGTGCAGATTTACTCTTTAAAAGTTGAGCTTGTAAAGATGCAAAAAAATGGGGTTTTAATAACGTTGGAACAGAGGGTTCACAACGCTAGGTGAAAATGATGAGAGCAAGTAAATTTTGAGCAGGAGGAAAACTGAATGAGGTCAGAAGGTGGTCAGGTTTAATAGGCACAGTTTAGATCACATTTTAAGTGAATTTTGCAAACTGATAGCAAGGCAATGACAATTCACAACGCCAAAATGAAAAGTAGAAAAAATGCCTTTATAGACCTTCATATAGGATGTAAACTCTCATGGAGTACTTGGTGGTCCTAAGTTTGATGCTGGTGTCTTTGAATTTGCACAAGGGTGTCTGCAATTATTCCAACCTCCAACACTCTCCTTTAACCAGTTCATAGTGCAAGTTTGCAGTGCACTGGTGTTTTAATTTTATCTCTAAAATGCCAACCTGACTCGAGTTGAATTTTGGTCAGCAGGTCAATGCTAATATCATGCTCCTCAAAAAAAGAAATCATAAAAACCCACATCTCTGTTAAAAAGTTATGATAAAATATTAAGAAGAATCTGCTATAGTAAATGAGTTCGCATCGCTAGTTCACAACGCCTATCTACCAGTTTGTAGTGCCTAATTCAAACAAGAATTGCATACTTCAAGGAGACCGTTAGGAGATTCAATGACATGATCCCTAAAAAATTGGTTAAAGATGGTGCCGAAAACAATGAAATCTCCTCTGTCATGGTTGTTTAATTTGCAATGATGATATATGAAAGCATTATGTACTTAGAGTATGTTGTGAACTCTCCTAGTGAGTTGCCAATGCATACACCTGACTCTAACTTGACACATAAACGGATAAATGATGACAAAGAGAATCTTGTGTACAAGACATGCTCCCTATGAGATTCCAAGAACATGCAATTCCAATTCCTTATCCATTCCATCTCTGCAACCTGTACTCTGTGTATAACTTGAGAGAACCTCTGATCATTTATTGAAATCTAAAAAACACTCACTACAAACCAAATACTTGCATAGCAAGCTTATTTATATACATTCCTACACTAATCTATCCAGTTGAGCTTCTTTGATTAATTGTAGTCATACTTCCAATGCACCCAGGTGAGTATCGAACTGATGAAAATAAATCCAATGCAACTGTTCAAAAGAATTTTCAAGTGATATGAAGCTTGCAGCAAAAGTTTAATAAGCAATGGATACTTAAAACTATGATCTCAAATCATGGCAACAACTGGATCATTAGAAACCTTTGAAAAATATAACTCTATGTAAAAATCCACAGGAACATGAAACTTATGACAAGACATTTCTAGTTGGTTAAGAAAACCATATTTCTCCTCTTTGAAGGTTGATTCATCAATAAAATGATGGTCCTCATATACTTCACAGATACTCATATGTTGTTTGATGTCCTTTGCAAGTGTAGGTACATAAATCATAGACATTTCCTCACTGACCCTTGGAGTTTTATGCTCAACAATAGGTGATAAAGAGAATTCCAATTGTTGCTGCAATTCTTCCTTATCTTCTTCACCATATTCCCCTGGATTAGATTAAAAACTGTCACATGTTGATATATTGATCTGCTCATTATCATTTGAATACTCAAAGGAAACAATTTGATTTTCATGACAACTTAAAACAGTAGATACATTTGATACAATGTCAAAAGTATCTACATCATGCCTATCACTTTGAAGATCATCATCCTCTTGATCATTATGAAAAGTGTCTTCTACTGCAACATACTCTTTATGACTATTTTATCCTTTACTCAGCAAATCAAATTCATAACAACATTCTTGATAAAGGAAATCAGTTGCAAATTTCTCTTTGCAAAACAAACGAAATAATACAAGCAACCGGGAGTGATCTACAACAATCATGAGTTGCTCCATCTAAAGTGTATGTAAACAATTTGATGAGGACATCTTCATGTATAACTTTCAGCTTAAGTATGCACTAATGAAAATATAGTAAAAACTAAGCTAGAATTTACCAATTTTCCCCTCTAAACCTAGGAAGGAAACCTTCCCATTCCCTTCTATCAGGCACGGGGTTTGGAAAACTAGATATATTTGAGAAATCACAAAATGCATACCTCTGAGAAAGAATATTGTCCATTTCAAACCAGTGGATTCGCCCATAGATTCATATATGATGAAGTTGGAGTCACTAGGTAGAAGATTGAAGTCAAGCTTGTGTCTTGCTCTTGTCTACCATCAAGAGATGGATCTTATCATTGTCATTCTCCCAGGGAAGATTTCTTCACTTTTGTCCCCGACAACAGTGCCAAAAATGTTAGAAATGAGAGTTAAAATTAGACTGTTGTAAGTGCAATCCCAATACCCATCATAATATAAATGGATTAAATTGGTTTGGTTAGGTGGATCAACAAGACTAGGAAAGAAAGGGAGAGGGAAACAACTTGTCTGCAGAGGCATTCCATTGGGCAAAGAGTCATAACATCCTACAGATCAAAGGCAATCAAATTGTATATCAAACAAAGGGATATATAATTATGAGTAGAATCATGGTGAATATTACAAAAGGAAGAACATCCATTGTACATAAATCCTTGCTGCAAACAGATAAAGATTGCTTTAACAATAAACAATGATTTAATGGGCAAGCTACACCAGATCCTTTGTTGTTCATGAATCCATCCATCAATGGCAGCTATGATCCTCAAAACCTACAATATGTTCAAGCAAGAAGATAACAAACAAATGGAAAAACACATAAGACAATCTGATAACACCTCTCATGAATCTTTAATGGTAGAAAATGTCATTACAAACAGGCCCTCAGGCTTACAAATGAGCAACTAAAATTGCTCCTCCAACTCTCTCCTCTCTTGGCTCATGAATCCAAAACTTTCCTTCTCAAAATCCCTTTCATTTATAGTGAATGATCTCTATATATACTAAGGAGGTTGAAAACAAGGAGATACATAGGATCCTCCTCCATTTAGGAGTCTTGTTACAAAAGATTTCAACAAAAACCTAACAAATTCCTATTTTTCGAGATCTTGCCTATTGTGATAAATTTCTTTTGAAATAAGTCATTCTGCTTGATTTAGAGATGGAACACATGTCCCTCATGTCCAAATAACTCCTAGGAGACCATTCAAACCTTCCTTGATAGTTGAAAGCCCTCCCATAGCTCAAATTTGTCAGACTGTTAGAGTTTGCAACACCTGTGACAGCATGCACTGCGAACTTTCCTATAGGTGATGTTTTTAGATTGTCTCCAAAAATACGAAGTGGGTCAGTCGAAAACACCATGTTTGTCCTCCACAACCAATTTTCGAGGAACCCATTCAGCCCGACCCCTATATTGATTTGTTCATTATCATCTGAATACTCAAAGAAAACAATTTGATTTTCATGACAACTTAAAATAGTAGATACATTTGATACAATGTCAAAAGTATCTACTTCCTGGCTATCACTTTGAAGATCATCATCCTCTTAATCATTATGAAAAGTGTATTCTACTGCAACATACTCTTTATGAATATTTGATCCTTTACTTAGTAAATCAAATTCATAACAACATTCTTGATAAAGGAAATCAACTAAAAATTTATCTTTGCAAAACAAATGAAATGCAGCATGAAAATGTCTTAGTG
>JASDQU010377616.1:0-11319 GCA_032191745.1 Picea mariana | reverse complement strand
TCACATCCCACCCACTCCACTCCCCCTACGTCATCCCACTTAACATCCCTCCCTCACATAAACCCACGCACAACTTCATGTACGCACCCCCCTCATCCACTATATCAAAATAAATCAACGCACCTCGTTTAATTCCAGACCCCCCCGTGAGTCCGAAATTTAACGATAGGGGGGGGTCCGGAATTCAAATTAAAACTCATGCAAATTTAAACGGCCCGGATCAGGCCACCGAGATCCACGGTCCAGGTTCAATTCCGGACCCCCTCTGGTGGTCTACGTTTAACGAGGGGGGGGGGTCCGGAATTTTTTCCCGCCAAAAAACCATTTTCCCTCATTTTTACCATTTTCGCCCATTTTACCATGCCTTCTTCCGGGGGAGATTCTGAGAAAACGGAGACGAAATTTAAAAATCCGAGAGAGGTTTTTTCTCAGAACAAGCTAAGGAACAAAACCCTTTTTTCTTTTTTTGCAACGGAGTTACGAGAAGATCAAATCGAAGACATCTTCGAGGCCTATTTTTCCATTTTTTCAATTTTCCATTTCAGTCCCGATCTTGCAGGAGCTGCCACGGCCAGCTGGGGACGAATTTGGTGAAACTCAAGGAGGTTTTTGTCCAACACATGCCCATATACAATAAAATCTTTCATTTTTCGCCCAGGTGTCATATTTGAAGAGAGAATCACGTCTGAACGGACCCCTGTTTCGCAGTAAAACGGTCCATTTTTTATGGCAACAAACTTCGAATTTGGTGGGAGTGGTGGCTATTTTCGGCCGAGACGGTTGAATCGACTCTCGAAACTTGAGGAGGAGAGGTATCCTATATATTGAGATGATTTTAATGTAATAGGGTTGGATCTTCACGCCCTGGAGGCTATCAAGCTGTAACATTTTGGATCTGCCATTAATGAAAGAGGCTCTTTACAGAATTCCTGCGCATGTTTATTGGTGATGTGATTTCTCAGTAAATGTTTTCTTGCTCTGTAACCACTGTGCTTTCTGAATCTAATCTTTATGAATAGTGTTATGTCTCAGGATTTATCTCCGATACCCTGGTTCCGATTCTGAAGATTTGAATGTTCATCTTCTAAATATCTTCAACTAGGAGATTCTTAAGTGCTTGTTAGTTGGAGTTGTTTCCCTTATCTTTTCCTCTAATCATCATTTAAATTATTAAAGATCCAGTGAGTGTGTTATATCGCCTTGTGAAGGATTTCTTCAACATTTCTGGTAGTATTTCATTTTATTAATTTCAGACCCCATAGCCCAATGGATGTGTGAACTGCCTCAACCAATTTATAAACCCTTTTTACAACAAAGCCCATTGTTCTTCATAACTAGCCTAATATTTCTGCAAAAAAATCTATATTACACAGAGAGATCCCTCTCTGAGTCTTGGAGGGCTAGATCCAAGACTCGAAGCGGTTCTGATGTTGCCTCTGTGATTGCCTTTCAGCCTTGGGCAAATTACAGAGTGCTAACATTAGGCATGTGGATCATCTTATTTTTATTTTATGTGATTAGAAATCTTTATCCCAAAATATGATGGATGTGAGGAAAATTTTTTTATTTGCTCTAAATGTGTGATTCTTGGTCCTTTCTCGGGAACATTATTTAAAAAAAAAAATAAAAAAATCCTTTTACCTTATTGTAATATTTATGTCTCTTTGAATTACTATAATAGGCTTCTGTCAAGTCCCACATTTTGAATATTTTAAAAATCTCAAGAAAATCTAAAGAGGATTACCACCTCTATAAAAATGCAGGGGGATTTACATCCTCGTGAGGTTTTCGTTTCGGTCCTAACGGATTCAAGATTCAACATTTTTGGCGACCATACTAGGGACAAGAACTGAAAATTCAAAAATTGGCCCAACATTTGTGAAAGAATATATGACTTTACCCTAGGGTAATCATCCCCATTTGTAAATTGTATTGAATAATCAATGAAGCATTCTACACCAGTTATACAATCTGGTAATAACAACATCCTAGACTCTAGAAGAGTTAGAAGGGTCTTGGAAGATCTTAGTCTATTAAGAAGAAAGAGAAATCCTCCGAAGACAGAGGAGAGAGGAACGACAAGACCGAAGAAATCAAAGGTTGGCTAGAGCAGCATAAGAACAAGGTCAGGATTGAAGATGGACGAATACAAGGGACCTATTACCAGAAGTAAAAGAAAGAAACTATCTATTATTAGAAGTGAAAAATCTAGACCTAAATTCTCCCCAGACATGGAAGAAAGAAATGAACAACCCAGAAATAAGGATCATGAGGAGAGACAAGGAGGTGGAAGAGATGTTAAAAGAAATCAGGGAAACCCAGGATTTGAAAATCGAAGGAGGGTAATAGATTCCCCTCTAAATATTATAGGTGAGAAACATGATCTCCATGTTCTCCCTAAGGGAACCTTAAAGGAATATTCTGGAGAGAGAGCATTCGATGCAAAGAGGCATCTACACTTATTTCTGTATGTTTGTTATTTTCATTGTGTTGAGTATGACTATGTCATGGTAAGGTTGTTTCTGCAAGCCTTATCAGGAAGAGTGTATGAATGGTATACAATGTTTCCCAGTATATCCATTCACTCATTTAATTACCTCAAAGCAATGTTCTTGACTATGTTTTCCCCTCCAATTTCTTATCATACCCTTCTCATCGATTTCACCCAGATTGGTTTGAGGAAGAATGAAAGGATACGAGATTTTAATCTCAGGTTCAATAAAACCTTGAGTAGGATTCCAGAAGATAAAATACCAAATGGCCCAGTCATTCTTGGTTTCTATAAGAATGTAATGCCCCCGAATGTAAAATATGCTATCAGAACATCCCAAATGGATACTTTGGAGGAGGCAATGACTAAATCCACTAAGATGGAAGAAATTATGATTGAAATGGGCATCGACCCCAATATTATACTAGGAAGAGTACAAAGGTAGCTGGGAGGATTAAATATTGATAACCAAGGAGCTTCCAGTTCAAAAAAGAATGAATAATTCAATCCTCGCCCAACTCAAAACCAAACGATGGGAGGATGATTTTTAGAGGGAACCATACTTTATGTAAAGGTTGACCCTGTTGTGGCACAGGAAACTAAGCAAAGAATCGAAATTGCACAAATGAATAAAACCATCAAACAAATGCAGAACAAGATATCCAGACTAATAAGAGGATATAATTACATGCCAAATCCAAGAATGCCAATCACATAGCAAAGGAGGAACCCTCCCCCAGAAAATAGAGTGAGTTTTGAAAACACGGATAACCCACAAAGACCAAGGGTTCCCAGGCAGCCTACTCCAAATGTGGTTATTCTGGATGATGTCTATGATGAGAAATTAATTGAGAAAGAGATTATTACTAACCTGATGAGATATCTGAAACTGTGCAGATAAATGGATGTGAGACATCCATGTATATATTTTAAGAGGGCAACAATGATCTCGACTCTCAAGAAAATGTCACCCAAACAAGAGGGTTTGTAAATAGACCAAAAAATAAAGGTGACTCTGATAAAGAGAACCAAAAAGAAAAAGAAAAGGAAAAAAAAAATGAGAAAGTGACAGATGGTGCTAGAAGTAAAAGGAAACACATGATGTCAAACTCCACTCAAATGACATATAATGTTGTAGAATATTTGAGTAAATTAAGGATAACCCTACCCTTTACGAAAGTGGTGAAGATTCCCCAGCAAAGAGAGAACATTTTGAAGTTATTGGATGATCCATATGAAAGAGCAGAAGTTGTTGTTACCAGTCCTAAACAAACCCCTAGCCAGTCAACTACCAAGATGAGAGGTAAAATTCCTCCCTTGTACATTTCTATTGAAAATCATGATGTTGCACTACATAATTTTTTAGTTGACACTGGCAAGACGAACAATATCATTCCACTGGAAGTCATGGAGGAATTGGGCATGATTTGCACCAAGTATTATGAAACTGGTGAAAGTATATATGCAATTGATTCTAGAAAAATGTTAGATTATGGAGAAATCAAGGAATTTTATGCTTGGATTACAGCAACCCCCCATATCATTATAGTTTTCAATATTATTGCGTTAGACCTTCCTCTGGCATATGGAGTTGTGTTGGGAAGAGACTAGACGTCTATGATTGAAGGATATATAATGAATGATGGAATTTGTATGATGTTTCCAGGAAAATAAGGAGAAATGATTAAAGTGGCCCGTGAACCTAAAACAACCTTCTCCTTAAAAAAGGACAATGAATTGATGGAGGATTATATAGATGTCAGAATTGGAAACTAGGATATCCTAGACATAGAGAATAACAAAATTATGGAGCAATTGCAAGACACAGAGACTCAAGAGTATCTATTTGAAGGGTATTGGAGGATGTCCTTTGATGGATCTTGTTCAAGATCTAGAAATGGAGTTGGAATTTTTCTTATGAGTCCAAGTAAGATTATGCATCCACATGCTATGATCCAGATTATTTTGAGAAAGACATGAAGGAAAAAAATATAACCGAGATATAACAATGAAATACACAAAAATATAGAAGAGAACAAAAAAATACAGTGAAACCCAACTTCTATTACTGAATAATATAGAAAAACATTGTAGAACACAAACTGGAAAAATGGGGTAGCTTATCTCTAAAAAGAAAGAGATGTTGGATATGCTTCATTCACAAGAAGCTTTACATCACACTCCATTGCATCCTTAAAGGGACTCCTTCACCTCAATTATATATGGGAGATTGAGAGGAGAACAGTTCCCATGATGCATGTGGGATAAATTGGACTAAGTTTATAAAATGCCATAGGCATGTAAAATATTAGGACTTCTCAGGCAATCACCCATCCCAATACTACTCTATCCTGAGTGCACTTAACTGCGGAGTTCTAATGGTATCCAATGAATTAATGCTAAGTTGTAGGAATTTACATAACACCATTACATGATGTATTTAATTAACAAATGAATATGACATTACATTCCATTCCCCATCAAAAGGGTGAATGTTATGGTTTATCAAAACCACATGCTCAAAATGGTGATTCAGTGGAAAAGGTGGGTGGCCACTAAGATCCATCTGGATCATTCCTCCCCCATTAGGAAGAAATGGTCCCCATTGCTTCAAGTTCCCTTGGGAGACAAGGACACTTCTACTAAATATGAATCTTGGTGCATTGCTTGCCTTGTTGAAGAAGTTGTCATGCTTAGCTTGTTGAAGGTTGTCATGAACCTATTGTTGGAGGGGTTGAATCCTTTCAGCCAATATAGTTTCATGATCTACCTAAGTTTGGGAGGACTTTGTCTATGAATATGCAGAATGAAGAGTATGAAGGGTTCTATTATAACCTTGCTCGATTGGGCAGTGTGGAGGCACCCCCGTAGGTGAAACAAAAATATCTTGGTACTCTTCTACAATCTTGTCGATCTGCTTCTATTGGATAGAAAGGTCTTGGGTTGAGGCTGCAGTGGTTGTAGTGTCCTTTTGTTCACCTTATGATCGGATTTTGAAGAGGCTAAACTTTGCAATATGAGAGATTAATTTGTGGCATTTTTTTGGTGGGACAATAGTTGAAACTACCTATGGTATCCTATATAGTTGACCCCCCAGAGTAACAATGACGTTACATGGTCGAGACTCATAAATAGTATGATGCATTCACATATATGGTTGGCCTAATAGAACATCACATACTTCCAGTGGGGCAACATCACATAATACCTCATCCTTGAAGGGATTGATGTCGTAGGATAGGTGACATTGTTGGCTGACATGAAGATCTTGACCTTGGTAAAGCCACCCGATGTTGTATGGATGCGAGTGTGGTGTTGTTGGAAAATCCAACTACTTGAAAACCTCTATTGAGATGATGTTATTTTGGCTTCCACTATCAAAAATAAAATGCAATGGGGTCTCCTTCACCCACATCTGTGAATGGAAGAGTCTCTCCCCCTCCTTAGGATCCTCTTCTGGTTGGATTGTTGTATTTGCGACAGTAGCAGTGGGTTCTGCATCAATGATCTATCTCCTTTTATCATTTTCTTAATCAGGGTCCAAGTTGGGGTTTGGATATTTATCTTTGAACTCGGACACCAATGACTGTATTGAGATAAATTCATCAGTGTTATGTCAAGGGCTGTTGTAGAACTCACACCACTTTTCAGTGTCTTTCTTAGACTTCTTGTTACCCTTATTTTCCTGCATCTGGGACTGGCTCTCTTGAGGTTGGACTTCCTTTCTCTATCCATGCTTATCTCACTTACTCTACTGCTTGAATTTCTACTCAATTTTGACTGCATATCGATAAGAAACTCCTAGTGAGGAGATGTCCAAGAAATCCATCTGTGTTTGGATGTACCTATGTAGACCACTACGGTACTTTAAAAACAGGTGCTTCTTGGATTCTTTGATACCCATCTTTGAGCGTAAGGTATGAAATATGTTGGTGTACTATGGCACCATTTGGTCTCTTTTCTGATGAAAATTTGTCCATCTCATGTATTGGTCATCATAGTTTTAGACAGGGTATAACTCCTCCATTAGGCCATCTGCAAAGGCCTCCCAAGTGGTTTCTCTCCCAAGTAGTGTGGATTCATCCTCGGTGTATCTCTCCCAGTCACCTTCCCACCTATCTCTGACATGGGGAAGGGATTTAAGGAGTGTGAAGGTTATCTTTTCAGTGTCAAAAAACTTTTGGACAAATTAATAACCTTCTAGCAGATTCAACCATATTTCTAGAGCATTTGCATCTATCTAGCCTTCAATAAGGGGATATCAAAATTGACTTGTACCTTGAAGGGTGTTGCACTTGCAAAATTGTTTCTTGTTGAAGATGGCTTGGATGCTTCCATCAATAGTCTTCGATGGATCTGAGCAAATTTTTCCATCATCTTGTTCCTTTGTTGCACAAGGGATTCCTCGAGCAACGTCTTGAAAGGATCTCCTACTCTATCATATATTTTTTCTTCCACCATGGGAGGTTGCTTGGGCTAGCGAGAGTGCTTTTCCTCAAGAGAAAGTAGCTCGAGACGTAAATATCTATACCATGACCTCATCGGGGACTTTCTCTGAGAAATGACAAGGAGCAGACTGCTCTGATACCACTGATCCATATTATTTGGAGAATGACATGAAGGAAAAAATATAACCAAGATATAACAATGAAATACACAAAAATATAGAAGAGAACAAAAAAATACAGTGAAACCCAACTTCTATTACTGAATAATATAGAAACACACTGTAGAACACAAACTGGAAAAATGGGGTAACTTATCTATAAAAAGAAAGAGATGTTGGCTATGCTTCATTGACAAGAAGATTTACATCACAGTCCATTGCATCCTTAAAGGGCCTCCTTCACCTCAATTATATATGGGAGAGTGAAAGGAGAACAATTCCCATGACGCATGTGGGATAAATTGGACTAAGTTTATAAAATTCCATAGGCATGTAAAATACTAGGACTTCTTGGGTAGTCACCCATCCCAGTACTACTCTAGCCTGAGCACACTTAACTGCATATTTATAATGGGATCTGATGCACCAACACTAAGTTGTAGGCATGTAAATAAGAACATTACATGATGTATGTAATTAAAAAATGAAGATGACATTACATTCCATTCCCCATCAAAAGGGTCAATGTTATGGTTTATCAAAACCATATGCTCAAAATGGCAATTTAGTGGAAAAGGTGGAGTGGCCACTGAGATCCATCTAGATCACGCTATTAGAATGGAGTTTTCATGCACCAATAATGAGGTAGAGTATGAAGCTTTTACTTAGGGGATGATCCTTGCACAAGAGATGAAAATATAGATCTAATTGTAACTGGAGACTCAAAGTTGGTCATCAATCAGGTGACTCAGAGGTATAAAATCAAAAAGGAAAGACTTAAGTTGTATTTCAAAAGGGTTAACGAATTGATGGAATCTTTCATTTCCTTCAACATTTCTTTTATTCCAAGGGATAAGAATCACAAGGAAGATTCACTAGCCTTGGCGGCCTCATTGTCAAATCCAGATGATACCCAAAAAAAAACCTCTTTCCAAGTAGAAAAAGCTTTCGAGCCATCCATGCCCGATAACATTGAGTACTTGCAAGTGCTTGAGAGCGATGAACAATTGGAATTTTTTTTGTCAAATGAGGATGATGATGAAGACTATCACTCGTGTTTTGTCCCCAAAGATTGTTTAGAATCCAAATCTCTTTTCATGAAAGATGATCATGCTAATAATATCCATGAAGAAGTTCCAGTTCAAAAGGTACAAGAAATGAGAAAAGTCAATATTGGAACTAACATCTCCCTGAACTATGTCAACTTGGGAGTTGATTGCACCACTGAGGAACAAGATCAATATGTTGTCTTCTTAAAAGAATACATCAATGTGTTTGCTTGGACCTATGATGATTTAAAATATTATGATAATGCTATATTCCAACATTTCATTCCTTTGAGGGAAGGAGAAAAGTCAGTGAAGAAAAAAATAAGGATGATGAATACCAATATGAAACCTATGGTAAATATTGAATTGGTAAAATTGAAGAAGGAATGAATAATTTATCCCATTACACACTTAGACTAATTTTCAAATCCTGTAATTGTAAGAAAAAGGACCAGGAAAATCTGGATGTGCATTGACTTTAGAGACCTTAACAAAGGAAGCGTAAAGGATAACTTTCCTTTTCCTAATATGGAGTTCCTTCTCCAGCAAGTTACTAGATTGACCTGCATGTCCATGTTGGATGGATTTTCGATATATAACCAGGTCTTGGTGGCTGAAGAAGATAGGGTGAAGACATCATTTATCGCACCTTGGGATACATACACATATGCTAGAATTCCCTTTGCTTTGAATAATGATGGAGCTAAATTCTAGAGGGCCATGGATCAGGAATTCAGCGAGTTGATAGGAAATTTTATGGCAGACTATCAAGATGACTTGATGTTGCATTCAAAAAAAATGGAGGATCATATCCATCATTTGAGAAAGGTTTTTGAAAGATGTATATTATATGGTGTTTCTATGAATCCAAAGAAATGCTTGTTCGTTGTGACACAAGGAAAATTGTTTGGTTATATTGTATGCAAGGAAGGGATTTACATAGATCCAGAAAGAATTAAAGAAATAAACAAGCTCAAACCCCGGACATCCAAGAAGGGAGTCCAATTTTTTTTCGACAAGATCAATTTTGTGTGAAGATTTGCAAGTATCGTGAAGCCGATAAATTTGTTGTTGAAAAAGAAGCAGAGGTTCGAATGGACAACAGATACTCAAGAGGCGTACAATAATATCAAAGGCAAAATCACCACTCCTCTTGTCCTCATTATCCTAGACTTTCAAAGATATTTCATCATCTATTCATTTTCTACAGAGACAGTCATTGCATTTATTCTTACTCAAAAGAATATCAAAGGAGAATAACTCCCAATAAGTTTCATGAGAAAAACCCTACATGACTATGACTTGAGGTATTCGGAACTGGAGAATCAGACCTTGTCTCTTGTAAAAGTGGTAGCACACTTTTGCACGTACATATTGAACTCCCATGTTATTGCTCATGTTCCCTCATCACCAGTGAAGATGCTTATGAATAAACAATTGAGAGAAGGAAAATGCAAGATACCAGATATAATAAATATGTAGAACATAAATAAAATGCTAGAAATGGCAGAATAACAGTAATATATCCAGCATGATCTCCACAATAACACAGAAATGATATAAGAACAACAGCAGAAATAGCACTTTGATTCAGAAAGCAATGTTCACAGGCTTCTTCGAGGGGGCAACCTCCAACTGAGCAACACTTTGTTACAATAATATCCAAGATAGGGTTTTGATACCCTCGACCTTATTTATACTAAATATGTCTATCAAGAGAAGCATCAAGAGGAAGATCCTTCTAGAAGTGGAAGCTTCTATTAGGTCTTCTTACATCTACCTTATTCTATTTTATTGAAAGACCATATTAATATTGACCTTTATTACATCCGAATATATTGATCTACCTATGTGCGGGTTAAGACCCTAACATGTCTTCCCCCTTAAAAACAACCTTGTCCTCAAGGCTTGAGATGTGGAAACTACTGCAGAATGGTAGCTGGTTCCCAAGTGGCATCTGCTGGAGTCATATCTTTCCACTAGACTATCACTTCCTTGATGGTTCGCTGATATAGGCGACACTCACGCTAGTCCAAAACTGCTTCTGGTTGTAGCTAAATGGATCCTTCTTCAGCTAACTCAGGAAGGTTGGTTTGAATTTGGCACCTAGTTCCAATCACCTTCTTTAAGCATGAAACATGGAAAAATGGATGTAGCTTCGACTGACTGGGAAGAGCTAACTGATATGCAACTTGTCCCACATGCTTGAGAACTATATAAGGACCATAAAATTTGGGCGCTAGCTTCTAACAATGCTTGGCCTTGAGGGAAGTTTGCTTGTATGGTTGCAGTCGCAGAAACACCTGATCCCCTTCTGCAAATTGACGTTTAGAGTGACCTTGATCTGCTTGTTGCTTCATGCGATTTTGTGCCATGACCAAGTTCTCTTTAAGGGTATGAAGAATATCCTCTCGAACTGTAAGTGTTTGGTCAATCGCCTGGATCTTCGAGGTACCCGGTAAGTATGCGAGAACTGAAGGTGGCTTCTATCCATATACCTCTTCAAAAGGAGTCATGCGAGTAGCTGTATGGTAGGAAGTGGCGTACCACCATTCGGCTAGGGGTAGCCATTGAGCCCACTGATGTTGTTTTTCAGAGGCAAAACACCTCAGATATGTTTCCAAACACTTGTTGACAACTTCCGTTAGACCATCATTTTGGGGATGATAAGCTTTGCTGAGATGTAATTGGGTGCCCTGTAGCTTGAACAGTTCTTGCCAAAAATTGCTTGTGAAAGTTGGGTCACGATAAAAAACAATAGAGTGCGACATGCCATGAAGCTTGAAGACTTGGTCCATGAAAATTTGAGCCACCGTGGATGCAGTAAATGGGTATTGAAGAGCACAAAAATGAGAATAGTTGGAAAGGAAATCCACAACCACCATTATGACTAATTTATTCCCTAATTTGGGTAAGCCGGTAATAAAGTCCAGAGAGATATCCTTCCAAATAGCAGGTGGAATCAGAAGCGGTTGTAGTTTGCCCAAAGATTTGACTGTTTCTCCCTTGTGGCATTGACACACCTCACATTCAACGACAAAATTATGGATGTCCTGTTTCATACCATCCCTGAAAAAAGAACGTTTGAATCTGTCATATGTTTTGGTGAACCCTGAGTGCCCCACTGTGGGTGTAGCACGAAGCTCAGAAAGTATCATGGATTTAAGCTTTGA
>JASDQU010377615.1:0-12852 GCA_032191745.1 Picea mariana | reverse complement strand
GTTCGAGCTTGTGTAAAAATGAAACCAGGTCCAAGCATAGTTTTTGGCTAGTTTTAAGCTAGTGTAAAAATGAAATCTATCCCAAGCGTAATTTTGTTTTGTTTTAAAGCTTGTGTAAAAATGAAAACAATCTCGAGATTAGTTTTTGTTCTTTCTCATGCTCGTAAATACATGAGAATAAGTTGCCGAGCTTAGTCTTTGTTCTTTCTCATGCTCGTAAATATGTGAGAATGTAATCGAGCATACTTTTATCACTTTTTCGGACTCGTAAAGGTTATATGAAAAAGGAACCCCTTGGAGTTCCCTTTAAGCTCTTTTCAGACTCTCTAAACATGAAAAGATTGCCGAGCGATCTTGTTCCTTTCACGCTCGTTAAAGTATTTGAAGAAAGCGCTTGTTGAGCAATAGTTTATCTCTTTTTCGGTCTCATCAGACTACTTTACGAAAAAGGAATTGAGAGAGTTCTCTTTAAGTGTTTTTTAGACTCTCTAAACATGAAAAACCCCTGAGTTTTCTTTCTTTGGACTCGTAAAACAAACATCGAAAGGACCATATGGGACCGAACCAATCCTTCTTAGGGTTCATTAAATGTGCTCCGAAGGACTCATCCGAAGGATGAGCTTACATTACAAGCATATGTTATCCTCCTTAAGCTTGTGTAAAAATAAAGAGTACTCACCAACAATGGTGGGGGGAAAATTGGGAAAGAAATGTATCTAAACCTGTATTCTATGGAAGAGTCACTTTTGAACATGACACCCTTTCACTCACCTTGTGTCTAGGTTATAATATCCACTTGTCTCTTGATCATACTCTTTTATAAGATTACCCTTTGGTTTGTGATCCCTGTTGTTGAGTCAATGTTTCCAAGATAGTTGTCGTGTTGTCAATATGTTCAAAGAGAAGTTCAACCCGAAAAGCCTTCTATTGCATCGACCATTTTTGCAGTCCTTAAGCCTTCTATTGTGTCGGCCATCCCTGAGTCAGTCCTAAATCACTTGTTACTCTGATCTACATCAAATCTTGTTACCCGTTTAGTGTCATTGATGGGGGATACTGTAAGGCCCTTCGATGACGAGTCTTTTCCTATCAACTTCAACTCATTATCCAGGAATCAAACTTAGAAACTAATTGGTAACTTGGAACTTGCATGCCTCAATGGCAGGTTTCCTCGCTTTCGACAGTCGGTTTTCATTATTGACCCCTGATCAAGAGATTCCATCAAGTGTTCGACCTTAGATCATTGATTCACATTCATTGGATTGTACTAGAGTATCTTGGGAGTCATTGACATTAATGGTGATTTCTCTCGCACTTGTTAATGGTATTTACTAATGACTGGTAATCAAGTGGTTTCTACCATGTTCGACTTCATCACATGTATTCACATGGTTAGATTCATACTATAGAGTGGTGGAGATGAAGACCCTGAATATTTTCTCACAGATTCAGGTTGCATTGGAGTATATTCAGTTTGTACTGTTGCATAGATCCACATTGTATGTCTGGTGGCTATGTTCGAATTTGAGTCTTTAACACATAGATCCACGGTGTATTTTTGGTGGCTATGCTCAGATTTGAGTCATAATGGCATGGATCCACAATGTATGTTTGGTGGCCAAGACTTGTCTTACTTGACATGGATCGTCGCATGTAGGCATTTATGCTTTGAGTCATTTGTATTATGAGTATGGGAATGCCTACCTCAATGATGATATACTATTGTACTGTATTTCCTTATTTGTTGGCAGGTTTCCGACCGATGTGTTCCTTGTTCCCTACACACACTTGACAAAGTATTTTAGCTATCACTCTATTCTAACTTCATACTTTGGGGGGCTCTCTGTTACACATTATTTTCATCATCCCTATGATCATTAATGATGTAAACCTATCTGTTTCCTTCAGAGGGGTCAGTGGCCTGGATTCCTGAAGAAAGAAGGAAGAAGAACTTTCCCTGAGAGAAGAAGTTGTATTTTCCTTTGTAAAAACCCTATTTTGGAGGATTTTCACAGGTTTCTATATACACAGGGTGTGGAAATGCCTGATTTCCATAGGTTTCTCTATAGCTAGGGTGAAACGACCTCCTGTACGTGGGAAAAATGAGCATCTTTTCAATGCTTATAGAAGGAGAAGAGTCTATGGTGAGGTAGCCTCTGAACGGTTTGGATTTTACTCTCTTTCATGATTTAGTGGGATCATCCTAACCTCCTCACCTTATCCTCTTCAAATTATAAAAGGAGAGGAGCTCTCATGGAGAAATTTAGCTTGAGCTGGATTGGGTTGGAAATTTCTTGAGCCTTTGAGATTAGAAATTTGGCTTGAGATTGTTATCTTGGTATGTGCTTTGAGCTTTGCTTTGTCAAGATAGATTGTGAGTGGCTATCATATCCATGGTCTTAGAATGCTTGGAGCAAGAAGTGTGTGGGAAGCAAGGAACTATTGGAATACTTTAATGCGAATATATTTTTCTTTCCTATATGAATGCTATTTTTCCATATTGTACAATTCCTTGATCACTTACATAGTTTCATATCAAATAGACTTTGTTATTCTTGTCTTCATTGGCTTGTGCTTATTTGTAGATATTTCTCACAAACCTCATGGCAGAGCTTGGATTGCATTGGAGAAATCAGATCTTCAATATTTAAAAGGTATGTTATAGATCCATTTCTCATTTGATAATTGAAAGCTAAGGAAAGAGTAGTGTACTTTCTTGGTTTTTCTAGATCTAGGTGGATCTAGGGGGATTGATTTGTGTCCGCACTTAACAATTAACCCGATAACACGTATCCTGTGGAGTTGACCCCCAAGAATAATAGTGACACTACGGGGTCGAGACTCATAAACAACATGTTGTTTAAAAATATATGGTTGGCCCAAAACAACATCACATACATCAAGAGGAGAAACATCACACAATACCTCATCCTTGAAGGGATGGATGCCATAGGATAGGCAACATTGCTGGCTGACACGAAGCTCTCATCCCTGGTGAAGCCACCCATTGTTGTATGGTTGCAGGTGTGGTGTTGTCAACAACCCCAAATGTTTGACGACCTTAGTTGAGATGAGGATCTTTTGGCTGTCACTATCAACAATGAAATGCATGGGGTCCCCTTCACCCACATATGTGAATGGAAGAGGAGCTTCCCCTCTTCAAGATCTACTGGTTCTTCTGGTTGAATTGTTGCAGTAGCGATAGTAGCTGTAGGGTTTGCATTGATGATCTGCCTATTTTAAATATTTTTTGGATCAGATTCTGAATTAGGGTTCGACTCATTGTCTTTGACATTGATCACCAATGACTGTTTCGAGTGACATTCATCGATGTTGTGCTAGGGTATTTTGTGGAAGTCGCACCACTTCTCAGTGTCATTCTTCGTCTGTCCTTTACCCTTCGTTTCCTATGTCTTGGACTGGTTTTCGAGAGGCTATTGGTTAGGGTCATATTTACCATGCTTTTGTTGTTGTATATTTTCAAAACCGAACTCCCATTTGTTCTGGTGCCTAAATTTCTTCTCTATTTTGACAACATATTGATAGGCAAATCCTAATGATGAGATGTTTAGGAAATCCATTTCGGTTTGGATGTACCTATGTAGAGCCCGACGATATTTTAGAACCAAATGTTGCTCAGAGTCTTTGATACCCATCTTGGTGCACAAGTTATGGAAACTATTTGTGAACTACGACACTGTTTGTCTCTTCTCTAACGCAGTGTGATCCATCTCATGTACTAGTCTTCATAATTATCAACAGGGTAGTATTGTTCCTTGACCGCATCCACAAAAAAGTACCAAGTGGGCTTGGCCCCATATATTCTAGATTCCTCTATGAAAATTTTCTCCTAGTAAGTTTCCCACCAATGTTTGACACGAGGGAGAGCCTTGAGGAGTGTGAAGATGATATTTTCCCTATCTGAAAAATTGTGAACAAAGAAATAACCTTCTAGCAGGTTTAACCATTTTTCTAAGGCATCCGCATCTATCTGACCTTCAAATATGGGAATATCAAAATTAAATTGTACCTTGAATGAAGAGGTTTCTCCAAAGTGTCCTCTTGATGAAGATGCACTTGTTGCTATCGACAAACGTTGAAGGATGTGGGAAAAATTCTCCATCATTTCGTCCCTCTGTCGCGCGAGAGCTTGCTCAAGAAACATGTTAATAGAATCTTTTTCCCTGCCATTTTTATTTTATACCACCATCGAGGGTTTCTTGGGCATGCTAGAGCATTTTTCCTCAAGAGAGACAACATTAAGACCCAACTTGCTATACTAAGATCTCATCAGGGACATGCGTTGAAAAATGATCAAGATCATCCTGCTTTGATACCACTGATCCATATTATTTTGGGAACGAAATAAAAGAAAAGATATTACAATGAAATACACATAAAATTTCCAGAAACAGAGAAATACAACAATACATGAATTCTATTAATGAAAGAAATGTACAGAGACTGTAAAAATACAGAGTGTAAGACTTGCTAGAATAGTGGCATATTTATCTCTGAGAAGAGATGTGACAGATACGCTCATTCACAAAAAGATGAGTACAGTGAGGCTCTGAAGGTCTTTTTATGTTAAACATGAATGCTAAAACACTAGACAGCCAAAAACCTAACCCTAGGAGATGAGGCACCAAAAGTCATGTGGGCTCCGTTGGGGTAAGTTAGTACATTAACTTCTCAGGGTCATAAATTTTGCATACGATCTCCATTTTAGGTGTGTGATAGCATGTTGGAAAGGTATTTTCAATAAATACACATTATTCCATCAAACTCTAACTCCATGTAGAGTTTTACTATGGAAAACCAAGAAAACTTTGTTTAGGGCCCCAAAACAGCCCTGGAAGTACAAAAAGATGCACTGACATGAAAAATTCTAAAATAATCCAATTGGAATAGGTGGGTGGCCACCATTATCCATATGGATGTTGTGTAGGGCTTCAAGACTGATCCAGGTGGATATTGGTGGCCACCCACCTATTCCAACTGACTCCTCTTGTTAGTTTTTAGTTCAATGCATTCTTCTGTAATCCTTTGTAATTGTGGGTTCTACACTTCCGGGGGTGTCTGAAGCCCTACACATTTTCCAGGTGGATATTGGTGGCCTCCCACCTAATCCAACTGGCTTATTTCAGAATTTTTCATGTCAGCACATCTTTCTGTATTTCCAGGGCTGTTTTGGGGCCCTAAATATGTTTTTTTGGCGTTCCACGGTAAAACTGTAGACTAAGTTAGAGTTTGGCAACATAATGTGTATTTCTCTAAAATACCTTTACAATGGGCTATCACGTGCCTAAAATGGAGGTCGTATGCAAAAGGTACGACCCTGGGAAGTTGAGGTACCAACTTACCCATAGGGTCCCACTTAACTTTTGGCGTTTCATCTCTTAGGGTTAGGTTTTTGGATGTTTAGGGTTTTGGAATTCATGAGTAATTTTAAAAAGGCCTCTGGAGCCTCATTGTGATCATTCTTCTCATATGGATGTGCGTAGCAAGCCACATCTCTTCTCAGAGATAACTACCACCATTCGAGCAAGTTGGTTCCAGTTATGCAGTTTTATAGTTTCAACCTATTTTATTTATTTAATAGAAGTTATTGTTCACTGGATAAATGTTGTTGTTGTTCCTATCTATGTGTTATTGTATTCAATTTGCTATTCCTTTCGTTCTTCTCATAAATCCATATCAATGACATCAGAGCGGTCTGCTCTTCATTTTTTTTTTTGTGCATGTCTTCGACAAGATTTGGGTACAAGAAGTTGGGACTCGAACCAGTCGATCCTTTGCAATATTGGCCATGCTGAGCCCGAAAATAACCCATGGGAGATGAGAAGAAAGATGATGAAGTAGGAGATCCTTTTAAAATGTTGCTCAAGGAATCCATTGCATGACAACAGAATGAAATGATGGACAACTTTGCACAGATCCTTCAATGACTTCCCACAGGAGACACATCTTCATTAAGCAGCCATGCAAACCCATTCAAGGTACAAGTAAATTTTGATATTCCATTATTTTAAGAACTGATAGATGCAGATGCTGTAGATAAATGGCTGAATTTTATCGAAGTGTATTTTTCGGTCCACAATTTTTCCGACAGGGAAAAGATTACTTTTGCACTCCTCAAGGTCGTCCCCCATGTTAAGGACTGGCGGGATACTTACTCTGATAAAAGGTCCATAGAGGAATCTGCAATATTTGTGGTTTCCCCCACGTGGGATTCCTTTAGGGATGCCATTAAAGAACAATACTACCCTGTTGGAAGCTACGAGGACTAGTACACAAAATGGACCACGTTGCGTCAGGAAAGGGACCAGACAGTACCAAATTTCACCAATATTTTCCATACCCTGCGCACCAAATTGGGTATCAAAGACTTTGAATGACATCTAGTGCTCAAATACCATGGCTGTCTTCATAGATACATTCAGATAGAAATGGAGTTTTTGGACATCGCATCATTAGGTGCAGCTTATAGATATGCTGTCAAGATCGAGCAAAAAATTAAGTAGAAGAGGCGAGAGTTTGGATCTGCAAATTAATCACAGTCAAAGTAGGGAAAAGGAAGCCCCAACCCAAAAAACAAGGGACAAAGAAAAGATGGCCGCTCCCAAGACAACTAGTCCAATCTGCAACCCAACAAGGGTAATGAGAAGACGATTAAGGACATGGGAAAATGGTGTGAATGTCGCTCCAAGAAGTCACTGGTGGATGGACTGAAAGCTTCCGAGTTAGAGGCAGATTCTGACTCCGAATCAAATCCAGAAAATGGGAAGTGTATCATTGATTCTGAACCCATTGTCACTGTCTTTACCATCAATGTCCAACCAAGCAAAACAGAAGAACAAGAGGAAGGGGAATGCCTCTTTCACTAACATATGTGGGTAACAAGAACTTTTCTACATTTCATTATGGATAGCGGCAGTCATAAGAAACTGATTTCAGTAGAGGTTGTCAAGTGGCTGGACCTATCGATAACACCACACCTGTAACCCTACACCATTGACTGAATTTTCCATGGACGAGATCTCCGCACCAGCCAATAGTGTCGTCTGCCCTACAAAATCAAGCCCTTCAAAGACAAGGTATTTTGTGATATTGCTCCCCTTGAAGTTTGTGATGTTCTTTTAGGAAAACCATATTTGTTGAAGCGACATGTTGTGCATGAATCTAGACCCTATAGTTTTATTATTACTTTGGGTAGAAAATTGTACAAGATACCAGGGTATCACTATTTCTTTAATGTGCTAAGCAATGCAGTAAGGTCATTTCACAAACCGAGAAGTTCATCTTCTTTGTGATCTATGCTCATAGTAATAAGAAGTTCACCACCATGTCCGTGACCTCCACACAAAGCCTCTCTTTGCAACAGAAGCAAGTGGACGAGATCATGGAAGAGTATAGAGGCATCTTCTCCTCACCCACCAGGGTACTAATTCACTGCCAAGTCAAGCATCTAATTTATCTAACCCTCGATGCCCTGCTGCGTAATGGACCAGTCTATCATCGCTCATTGATGGAAAATGAAGAAATCAATAACTAGATCCAAGAGATGCTTCAAAAGGGGCACATCTGACCCAAATCCTCCCCTTGCGAAAGCCCGATTGTGCTGGTGTAGAAGAAAGATGGGACCTAGCGAATCTATATTGATTGCAGAGCACTAAACAAAATCACAGTCAGGAACTGATACCCAATTCCCAGAATTGATGACCTTCTTGACCAACTCAAGGGGAAAAAGTTCTTCAACAAGATTGACCTAAAGTTTGGCTACCACCAGGTTCCCATCGAACCAACTGATGTATGGAAGACAACCTTCAAATCTAAAGAAGGTCTCTTCGAATGGCTGGTCATGCCCTTTGGCTTAACAGATGCACCAAAATATTTTATGAGATTGATGGATGATGTATCGAGACCCTTCACCAACTCTTTTGTGGAGGTATATCTGAATGACATCCTCATATTCAATAGAACTTGGGAGGAGCACATGCAGCATATTCAACAAGTTTTGGGCACTCTGCGGCAACACAAGTTATATTCCAACCTGGAAAAATGCTGCTTTGGAATGAATAGGGTCCAATACTTGGGATACATTGTTGATGAGCATGGGGTACATGTGGATCTAGATGAGATCCAAGTCATTTGTGACTAGCCAGCCATGACCACACTAACCGAGCTTCAGATCTTTTTGGGACTTGCCAACTTCTACCAGAGGTTCATGTTGGGATTCTCCCATATTGCATGGGCCCTCAGCCAAGTAACCAAGAGTGGTGGCAGGGAAAAATTCACATGGGGGCAGGAACATCAACGCACATTTGAGGATCTAAAGCATCTCTTTTGCTCAACTCCAGTACTCTCCTTACCTGATTTGCAACAACCGTTCGAGATTGATACTGATGCCTCCGACTATCCTATCGGTGTAGTTCTAATAGCATACCATAGTGGAAACTGTTAGCACAAGATTGGTTAAGGTACCAAGTGTCAAGAACAAGCATGGAAAAAAATCTCATAAGGTTCCAAGCATAAAAATCACCCATAGATTTACGCTACCGAATTGCACGTAGACACACAGGTAGGCACTACCTAAAGGCGCTATCAAAATTTTGGCAGAGGCTGAATTATGCAGAGTTATTTTTCCAGTTTTGAGTCACTAATTTAAAGCTTGGATTGTGAACAATTGAGAAGGTATTTTTGAAAACTGGAGGAGGTTTTTGTTTATAACATACCAAATAACAAAAACGTCTCTCAGTTTTTCAAAATGTGTTATGGTTTGAGAGCTATTAGACATAGAAGTGGCACTACCAACTATTGTACAACGACGCTACCTAATTTCCTGTAGTGGTCACTGTTACACATTATTTTGGTCACTCTGGTGATGTCTCTACAATGATGTATTTAGGCTCCCACAAGGATATTTTTGCTTGAGAAAAGTGACTGCTGTCTTCTCCCAAAAAATACATTTTTAAGATGAGTTCGCAAGCTGCCTATGTTACAGGGTGCGAAAATCCCTCATTCTCGCAGGCAACCCACACTTAGGGTGCGAACTGTTCATAGTCTACTCTATAGGTAGGGTGCAGACCTGTTTTTAAGCTTGAAAAAGAGAAGAGGTCATGAAGGTTCTAGAATGGGATCTTCTAGAAAATGAGTTGGCATTCGCATGGTTGTCATCCTACTGACTTCTCAGATTTGGTGGGATCATCCTCATCCATTTAACCATCTCTCCTTCTCCTATATATTGAAGGGTTTCTCATGGAAAAGGTTAAGAAAGATTGAATGAAGAATTGGTGAAAGGATTGTGTGAAGAAATCTGCTTGGATAGAAGATTGAAGACTCTATCTGGTCTATCAATTTGTATTGGATATTCTTCATGCAAATATAGAACAAGTGTGTGTGTTGGAACCAAGGGTCATTGAAAGGAATCTTGCGACATCAAGGCGATCCGGTTGTATCTTCTACTTTCATTTAATATAATACAACGACATGTCCCTTTTCCATAAAATCACTCTTATTTTATTGCATAACTCCTTGATCATATGCATAGGTTGATAGTGAATATACTTTGCTATCTTCACTTTGGTTGGTTTGTGTTGTCTTGGACCTGATTTCACAAGAGCATCGGAGCGAAGCGGGAACAATAAAGACCTAAGGAAGCGATATAAAGGTATGTCACTCATTCCTTCTTATTAGTAGATTCAATGACTACAACTTAGGAAAAGAGTCGTGTCCTGTCCTGTTTTGTTCTAGATCCAGGTGGATCTAGGGAGATCTGCTAGTGTTCGCACCTACCAATTTATCCGATAGAAAAATTGGCGACTCCACTGGGGATACAACCCATTTTAATGGTTTTTTCTTGTCCATTTTCTCTTAACCTACCATTTTTCATTTCCAATCAATCTTTGAGTCTTGAGGAGACCCTCACAGACTCCCTTGATCCAAAAGTTCCCTAAGAAGTTTTGTCTTTTTTCCAAAATTTGCTTGATTACAGACCTTCTCGCACTGCACCTTTCTGTAGCCTGCGAGAATCACTAGAGTTCGCACCCTAGTGTTCATTTCAGTGCGAACTTCTCACAACCTGCCTATGTCTAGCCTGCGAGAATCCTTAATTCTCGCACTGTACCCCACTTCCAGTCTGCGAACTCACTTGTAAAAAAATTGGATCAAGTCTTTTGTGTCCTCAGATGCCCAGATTTGTTTATGTGTCTAGGAAGAACTTCTCTGACAAGTGATTGAATGTTTCTTGACTTCAAATCTAGTGAATGATTAGTTTTCGAAAATTGAAACCTCTTCTTGATCATTTTCTCAATTTTTACCTCTTGACCTTTTCTTAACAAGGGTATAATCTCCGGTTTTGAAATCCGAGTGCTTGTTTGGTCGGGAGCCTTTGATTGGATTAAAAGTTGAGATTAGTTGTCCTTTTCGATTGCTTATTACTTGGAAAATTGTTACCCATATGCATTTGAAGAGGCTGGTCTTGTCAGTTTCTTATTTTTATCTTCATTGAAAGATCAGTTTGGGTGTTTGTTGTGTATTTCTTTTTCGTTGGTTGCTTACTTTTTCTTAGTTCCATTCCTGTTGTTTGGTTTCTAATAAAAAATCAAAGAAATTTTCTTTTTAAATCACCCTTGTATTAAAAAAATGTTGGCATTCAAGTATTGAAAAAGAACGAATAGGGAATTTGCATGGTTCATGATTGTTTAATATTACATTTTAGAGAAGATCATACATCGTAGTTCGCCTTGTTCCAGAAAACTCCTCTTTCCCACCTGTAAATAGGATTCATCGAACAAAAATTTGTATCATTCATCCTTATTTACACATTGTTGGGTTAGAGTCTCACACAACATTGACTTCATTTCCATCTCCTTTTTGCGTAACAACAACCTTTAATAATATTGCGCAACTTTAAAATTCAACTAGTAACTTTTTCTAGGGCTCTTTTATACCAACATTAGCTAGGCTAGAGCTTTGGAATAGGTAGTGAGACAAACTCTCCAAAGCACGAAACACACAATAGTATCTTGTGATAAGGAGTGTCAAATTCCATTTGCAACATTTTTTCCTAGGAAGCCCTTCTCACACAAGGGTCAAACATGAGGTCGCATTGAGATTGACAGAGTTACTCACCTTGCTTTGTCGATATCGGTGTAGAGATTGCACGTATTACGGGGGTCACTTGAAGGTATACCCACAATGATGAGTGGAAGCCTCTCAAGCTGATTTTGGGCTAGATACCCTACCCTTGTGTGTGGATTGGATTGTCGACTGTTCCCCCAGGCATTATTGTTGTTGGTGGTAACCTTAGTAGCCTATATTCTTAGGGTCTTACACAAGGTGACTATGAAGGGGTAAGTCTTCACGGTACCTGGAATCGACGTTGGCCAGACTCACTCGGGCTCCTTGGAGGGTATACCCACAATTGTGTGTGGGAGCTTGCACCAGGGTGTAAGTCCGTTAAGCAGGTTGTCGACGTAACTTTTCCACCCTAGCCCAACCCCTTCTTGTCTCGTCGTCGTGACGTTGGATTTCATCACCAACTATTGACTTCGAAATTGGAAGGTCTTGTTTGCTTGGTTTTGCTTCCTAGATTTTACTAGTGCATGTTGTTTGTTTACCCAAGTTGGCCATATAATTTCTTTTGTAAGATTCTAACTCGATCACAATTGACCCTCCACATCGTTCACGTAGAATGAAAGGCCTACCCCCAAAAGATCTAGAAGGTTCTCAACCCTTGCCTACCAACTCACCGGAGGGATCTCCTCAATAGAGTGAAGTCCAAGACGTTGCCACTGCCCAAGTGGAAAGAACTAACTCTCTAGAATGGTTCCAAATTACCAATTCTCGAGAGGACTTCTGACTTCCTACCGACTCTGAGAGACGTATTGTTCGAGTGAATTATTTCGGAGAATTAGTTGTTCAGTCTTCTGGATTACCAACTAGACCTTTCACAACACCTGAGGGTCAATATCCTTTTTGGACTACTGGCATTTTTAGACGGGATCTCTTTGGCTCAAGAGTCACACTCGAGCCACCCGAAACATCTAATCCATATGCAATACCTTTTACTACTGCCTATTATTTTCCTGGTACAGACGCTCCACTAGTTGACCACATCTTGACTATCCCTCTACAAACTGTCCATTACACAATGGTCCCAGACACTATGAGTCCTTATGCTGGGACTACGACGGCTAGCCAAGCCCCCATTGGCACACCTCTTTCGCCTAGATACACCCCAACACTTCCGCCTGGATATCATGCATTGAATGCTTCTATTCCCACTTCTACACAAATCTCATCCGGGAATCCTAGCATTTCCACTCCTTCTGGGCACCATCTCGTTCCCAGTTTCATTCCGACACTTCCTCAACCCCCTTTCAGAGTACCTCTTCCATCCTCTATCGGAGGCACCGATCCTAGTGCACCATCCTGTCTTTCACACCTAATTACCAGATTCCTGTTGGTGGACAATTTCACCAAGGAAGCCAAAATCAATCCCCTTTTGAAGGACAAATCCCAATTGGGACACAACCCCCAGTTAGAGGAAAACCCCCATCTACCCCACCCTATGGAAAAAACATACCTCCATCCTTGGCCTAGTATTGGAATTATCTTATTCAACATAATCCTCCCTTGACTGGGGGGAAACAACCTCAATCTAGCTCCTTCATACCCCCTAGTACATGCCAACCGTATCCAGGTACATCTAATCCTATTTGGGGCTCGAAAGCTCAATCCCACGCTCCTGTTCAAGGGTACAACCCTATGAATTACTTGCTTCCACACCAACAACCGAATCTGCCTGGATATTCGCATTATATGCAAACTGCTTATGGTCCCACTGGT
>JASDQU010377611.1:11398-22717 GCA_032191745.1 Picea mariana | reverse complement strand
ATGCAAACATCTATAATAATGGCTTAAACATTAACACATATAGACTAAAAAACTTAGACGGTGATTTAGACACCTTCCCGTTAATGGCTAAGTCCTTAAGAAATACTTCACTTGATTGTTTCAAAAGGGCAATCAATTGTATAAACTTAGTTCTTAGTTTTGTTTAATGCTTTGAACTTGATTTTAGTTTAAATTAATTTTGATTTCAATTAGTTAGTATCCTTTTGATTTGATGATTTTTGCAATCAACTTTTGTTTTCCACATTTTGTTCAGAAGCTACGTTGAGAATTCAACATTTAGTGTAAACTTGAGTCTTTCTTTGCCATGCCTTGTTTTGTTCTTTTTTATCAAAAAATTAAAGTGAGTTGGTTATGGTTGAGTTTGAGAGCATATAGTAGTTCATGCTTTCTCTTACATGAAAATTTGAAAATATTCAATACTATGGTGTTTAAGTAACTGGTTGGATCTAATTGAGAATGCTTAATCATATTCATGACTATGTTGGATGACTTGAGTTAGAATCACAATATGATTGAAGGCGCTTTTCGTTGGAGGGAAGATATTAACACCCAAATACCTTATTCATGTATTTGGAAACATATATCATCCTCTAAGCTAATAAGGCTATTGTTCCACTTTTCTTCTTTTTTATAAGACGTAGTCTATCAGGGCTATGGATGCTCACTAGTAGCAAAGTAAGGATCAGAGTAGGTTTTCTATTGTATTTATCTATTGACCTTCACTCCCATATAACATCACCAACTAGAGATTTTTTGAAGGTGACAAACAAATCATAGAATTCCTTACCTATCAAGAAACTTTTAAAGACATAGCTATAGATGATGAGGAACAAGACAAGATATTAGAAAGTAATACAGAAGGAACAAATGAATCAACAACTAACACTACTCCAAAAGGTGTGATTACTTTAGACAAATTATTTGACCTAGAAGATAAGTTTAATAGGTCATCTAATGTGAAACCTCATAGCTCAATTTTAGGACATGAAATGATCAATCTTGGAACGAAAAAAAAAAAAAAAACCAAAAAAAGCCAATCTCGGGACATGTTGTTTTGAGGATGAGAAATGAGCATATATAAAACTCTTCCAAAGATATCAAGACGTATTTGCATGGATGTATCATAACTTAAAAACTTATGACACAAGAATCATACAACATACGATTCCTATGAAAAAGAATGTAAAACATTTTCAGTGGAAACTACACAAGATAAATCCTTCCTCAGAACCCCAAGTCCATAAAGAGTTGAAAAAACTCCTTGACATAAAAATCATCTTTCACGTTCAAAATTTTGCTTGGGTGGGCAATTTAGTGCCAATTAGGATGAAAATTGGCAAGATTTGCCTATGTTTTTATTTTCATAATTTGAATAATCCCTCTGAGAAGGACAATTATCTCGTGCCTCCTATGGATTAGATCCTGCAACTTGTATAAAGGTTTGAGATGTTTTCATTACTTGATGGATGTTCATGTTATAATAAGGTTTTGGTAGCTAAGGATGATAGGCTTAAGATGACATTTAGGACTAAATGGGGAACCTTCGCATATAAAGAATGTCTTTTGGTTTAATTGATGCAAGTGAAACTTTCTAAAGAGCGATGGACATCACTTTTTGCAGTGTATTCCAAGGATAGAGCATATCATATCATTCATCTAACACAAATATTTGAAAGATGTTGTAAGTATGGTATCTCTTTAAATCTAAAAAAATTATACTTGCGGTCACTAAAAACAAGATTTTATGACACATCATATCAAAAAACAGGTATCACTATGGATCCTTAACCTATCAAAGTTATATCTCAAATTTCCTTTCCACACAATAATAAAGCAATGCAATCTTTCTTTGGGTAGATTAATTGTGTGCAAAAGTTCATACCTAATTTTGTTGAAACTGTCAAACCACTCAAAAAATGATCAAATAGGATGTTAAGTTCAAATGGAACAAAGAGGAAAAGGAAGCCTTCAAAAAAAATCAAGATTGCAATAGCTAATGCTTTATTAGGTGGGTTGAAGTTGTGTCATTAACACATGCAAATGAAAAGGTAATCATTAAATTTCTTGAACAACATCTAATTACTAGGTTTGGCATTCCTTTGGTTATCGTGTTTGATAACGCACCTTATTTTTCTTCTTCACAATTGTCAGAATTTTCTTTGCATAAATGAATAATTCTTCAATATTCAACTAACTACTATTTGCAAGGAAATTGAGTGGTTGAATCAATTAACAACAATATGGTTTGTATTATAAATAATATGGTAGTGGAAAACCGTAGGAATTGGCATAAAGCTTTACCTAATGCCTTATGGGTAGACATAGTAACACCCAATGGAGCACTATGTGCATCTTTGTATCACATGGTGTATACACAAGAAGAAATTTTACCACCAAATGTGTTCTTTCCTTCACTACAGCTTTCCTGGGATTCTAGAGGTCAACCTTCCTCTACTCTCCAAAATAGGATTGATACACTCTCAAGTTGGAAGAGGAAAGGGAGAAAGCTAAGCAAAATTTTGCTTCTCACCAACAAATAATTAAGAGATGGTTTGAAAAGCACAATGTTGGTGATAAGAATTTTGAAATGGGACTGTGTCAATGAGTCGAAATAAAAACACATGAAGTTTCAAAACTCATGGCTTGGTCCTTTTCAAATAGCTGAAAATATAGGAACTGATACATATAGACTGAAAAACTTAGACAGTGATTTAGACTCCTTCTTGTTAATGGCCAAATTCTTAAGAAATACTTCACTTGATTGTTTCAAAAGGGAAATCAATTGTATATACTTAGTTTTTAGTTTTGTTTAATGCTTTTGAACTTTATTTTAGTTTAACCTAATTTTTATTTCAATTGGTTAGTATCCTTTTGATTTGATGATTTTTGAAATCAACTTTTGTTTTCCACATTTTGTTCAGAAGCTACGTTGAGAATTCAACATTTAATGTAAACTTGAGTCTTTCTTTGCCATGCCTTGTTTTGTTCTTTTTTATCAAAAAGTAAAGTGAGTTAGTTATGGTTGAGTTTGAGAGCATATAGTAGTTCATGCTTTCTCTTATATGAAAATTTGAAAATATTCAATACTATGGTGTTTAAGTAACTGGTTGGATCTAATTGAGAATGCTTAATCATATTCATGACTATGTTGGATGACTTGAGTTAGAATCACAATATGATTGAAGGCACTTTTAGTTGGAGGGAACATCTTAACACCCAAATACCTTATTCATGTCTTTGGAAACATATATCATCCTCTAAGTTAATAAGGTTATTGTTCAACTTTTCTTCTTTTTTATAAGACGTAGTCTATCAGGGCTATGGACGCTCACTGGTAGCAAAGTAAGGTTTGTGATATTGGGGTGACTATGTCAAAGTTATGGATGCTCACTGGCAGTGGAGCAAGGTATGTGATATTGAGGTGACTCTGTCGGGGCTATGGATGCTCGTGGGTAGCAGAGCAACTCCAAAATAATGATAAAGTAATTTGGCGGTTTGAATAAATAAATCACAAACAGTGAAAAGGTAGAAAAAAAATACAATTTTGATTTGAGCTCTAACTTGTGCTTCGATAAAATTAACTTCTCATTCTCTTTGGGTTAGTGACTAAGCACTTGACATAAAAGTAAAGAAGCAAATCTAAAGTTGATTTGAAGACGAAAGTATGGATGCTTATTTGTTTTTAAGTTTTTCATTAACTTATACTTAATTTAAAGTTGAGTTTGATTTCTAATTAAAGGCGAGGTGGAGATTCTAGATTCACTTAATAAATCGTTATTTGTTGAGACCTCAACACACCATAAAAATTTAGAAAAATTTTGGGTGCAACTTTTCCTTCTCTTCCTTGATTTTTGGATTTTCACTATAAAATTCACATTTCTTTTCAAGTTCGATAAATATTGTTGTGAGAAATCTTACCCTGCGGACATGATAAGTTCCCCTTTGGATCAAGACCTCGATCTTTGGTCCAAAGACAGAAGAGAACAAGTGGTTACTACTTTCCCTATAGATCTAACTGAAACAGTCAAGCGAGAAAGAAGAAGAATGTTGTGGCGTACCTTGTTGCAATGTTCGTCCTCACTGCTCCAATCCTGACGTATGATCTCCAATATCTCAACACAAGTGAAACCCTACAAAGACTAGAAAAGGAACACTTCCTCCTACTCTAGATGATTATATAAAGCATATCTATCTATGAATACTGAAACGACAATAGACAAGAAAATGCAAAAGACATAAACTTGAAGAGAATAGGCCAAGTTGATTATCAATTGGAAAGAAAAAAAGAGGCACTTACAAACCATGTATGATGTTGCAGCACTTCTCCAAGCTCTCCTCATTCATACCTTGCATGAATCTTGACAACAAAATGATGATGCTTCTCCAAAGATCAAGGTTTGATACTTGTATTTTTCCCCCCTTCACCTTAGAAATACCTTCAATATATAGGCTTGAGAGGCACAACCATCATGAGAAAATGAAGGATATGGTTTAGTATGTTTCTCCTTAAGGTTGGGATTTGATCATAATATGAAGCCATAGCATAGGGGTCAAACACAACCAACCTCATCCTTAGAGAGTTGGCCCACAGAATAAGGTAGAGGATCCCCCTTTTCCCTCTAACAAGACTAGCGCTCCCCTAGAGTTGAACACAGGGCATCATCCTCTAAAATGGTGATCCCCTAACATGGAAAAGGGGGCATCAGTATATGAAGTGGAACTCCCCCGGCATGGCCATGGGGCGCCACCCTTCGTAAATGCCCAAAAAATGGTCGATTTTTCCAAGAAAAGGTTTGTTTTGACCTTGAAATGATGGGTTGCTTCCTCCAATATGACTTAGGTGTCATGGAAAATGTCTTTCATGGTGTCAAGGGGTTATGACACTCAAAATAGTGAATGAGACACTTGTTAAGGTGCATACGACACTTGTGACAATGCATGTGACACTTAACAAGGTGCATACGTCACTTTGTGACACTTAGGCTACGGAACTCGAGCGTAACATTTTGGTGTGTAACAATATTCATTCAAAAATAATTTTTTGTCTCATTTGAAGTTTTGCTTCATGAAATCTCAAAAAACTTCTAAGCCAAAGTTTCAAAGAAAATCCTTTTAAATCTCATCAGAGAAAATGCTTCGCTTTTCTTCAGAGTAACAATTTCACTTTTAACTCCAACGAAAGTTTATAGCTTATTATAATAGTTTTACTTATAGAAGGTAGGGTTGAACTTTGAATTTTATTAAAGTGAAATAAAACTTTGATCGCATCCTGGAAACAAAAGTTAAAAGGAAACTTCGATGGCACAATGTAAGTAAAAGTGAAGATTGTCCTCCGATATTTCGAACAAAAGTTTACTTTTCACTCCAATGAAAGTTCCAAACTTGCCCTGATAAAAGTCCAAGGTATTTCTCTGATTTCCTTATGGAAGTAACAAGTGCATATTTACTAGAATAAAAAAAACTTTATACTCTAATGAAAATTAAAACAAAGCTCTAATGATAAATGATAAATACTTTCCTATAACACTGCAACAAAGTTAGATTTTTTTTAATCAGAATAGAAAGAAAGTTTTGACTCCAACCAAAGTTTTAATAGAGTTTAGATGTAAATTTTATACTACGCTTAATGAATTAAAGATTAAACTTTCTCAGATGATTAGAGGAAACAATTGGCTTTTGATTAACACAAAGTAAAACATAAATTTCGAGAAATGTGTTAAAACTCATCGATGTAGGTTTGAGAGAATAATACATCAAAGTCATGTTTGGATTTTTCAAAATAAGTTTTTCAATATCTTCTTCGATTAAAGTTTCTACCATTGATGATCACTGTATAATTTTCTCTTCACTCTTGAACTTTTACTGGGATAGAAATATTGATTTAAGTATTGATCAAAGTGAAAAATTGTTTATGATAGTCGTAGAACTTCAATGGCTTGCATTGAATGTTTAAGCAATAACTAGTCGAGATGTCTTGTCTGATTGGAGTGGCAATTACGATTCCAAATCTTGCCAAATCTCCAAGTCTATGAATCCATCATGATAGAATTTTGAAATCTCACCCTACATAAAAAGGATTTATATGCATTATTTCCTCATTGGATATCTTAGTTGCTTTTGAACAATTGGAGCAAGCACACTTTGTTGTTGTATCATCTTGTGAACAGTTTTATTGGCGCAATATGGTTATCAATGCATTCATTGTTAGTGAACTTAGAGATCTGATAATTTTATCTATTATTTTAAAGAAACCATGTAAGTATCTATAAAACCTTTCTTCTATCCATTTCATTGACATTTATCATTGCTAGCTAAAATTGAATGTAGATTTTATTTCATGTACCATTGCATAGACTCTATTATTTATTAAATAAATCATAGATTTTGTATCAACAAAGAATTGTATAAAGTTAGTAATTTTAGTTTAATTGTTAATCTAGATAAAACGCCTACTAGGAGATCTTCTTTCAAAACTCCTAAGCAATCTCCAAAAGGGAAAAAAATGATCATAGAGACTGTTGAGCAAATTGATAGTAATATGAAGGTTGTCCCTAAGAATTCACACCAGTTATTCAACTATACAAACCAGAAATTGAGCTAGTATGCCCTATATTTAAGGACAATGAAGCTCTAATCGATGCTCGAATTCCTTTTCCTGGATGGGGTGAAGTCTATAGAAGATTTAGAGAAGAAGACTACCTTGGTATAGTTCCACCTAGTGACCCCACTATGAGAAAGGCATATGATTTGGCATTTATCAACATTACAAGATCTCATTTACACAACATTGCTACAAAGACTCCAGTTATGCCATGTGTTACCCCCTCACGGGTGAAATTTTAGATACCCTAGCAAGGGTGTCATGTTTCTAATTGCATGAGGTGGCATGCTCATATTTTCCATATCCAGACATATTTCCTCTTGATATCAATTAGATACATGTTCATGTTAGCTCAGTTCACTTTCATCCCTACTCCTCAAATGACGGATGCACTATGGTATGGTATGGTATGGTATGGCTCAGTTTTCTTCATTTGGCATTCCATGTATCGATACCTATTTGAACATGATGATATAACCACATAGTTCATCATAAAGTGGTTAACACCTAACAATTGTCTATTAGCATTTCATAACATTACATGGTTTTATTGTTTGCCTCATAGTACCTTGGGGAACATGTTTTCTATTAGAAGCGTGTCATTTCTTGGGTTAACTTGTATCACTAGGTGTCTAGGATAGATTATGTTTTCCATATCCCAACCATGCTAACCATTTTCCACCTCCCTAGTATCATTCATTCCATCCACATAAAAAAATTGCATCTTGGTCACGAATGATTTCTCAAAAATCAAAAGGAAAGGTCAAATTAAATTCTGAGTTGGTAAAGCCACGAAGGACAAGAGGTGAATAGCTAAATTTAAAATCCAAATATCAAGCTTAAGCAATTCCCCTGGCTATGAGGCCAATGCCACTAGTCCCTAGTTTGTCTATGAATATCTAAATAAAAGGGAAGTGTTCAATAAATTGAACATTTGAAGAAAAAGGCTTAAAGGGGTAGTAAGAATTGGTGTCGAGGATGGTAAGTCAATGCTAAGATCCCTCTAGAAGGCTATCATAAGCAAAAATCCTATCCAAATGAAGCTATATTAAATGAATAATAAGACATGTGCATGTCTAATGCTTTGAGGGTCATCACATGAGCTCATTCCCCTTTCCCATTTCATATTTATTGCCTATATTTCACCTAGGTACTTAGGAAATATGGGTTGTCCTAGGATTTGATGTGTGTATAAGAGTTAATATTGTTTCCCTTGGTAATACTTAGGCAAGTATTAAAATTAACCCCCTTTGTTATGTTGCGCTAAGAGATGTCATTAGGTGCCACTAATTAATGCCTTGCTAAGATGCTAGACACATCACTTCAAGTGGTATTATGCATTGGGATACATGTACAATGCCTCAAGATCTATTACACTACCTTGGGATCCATGATGCTACATTGGGCTCTATGTACTCTTATATGGCCATATCTACAGACATTGGGAGTCGTGAAATTTGCCTTGGGATCCATGTATCGCATCGAGATATGTATCATGCATTGGGATTTGTGATAGGGGTATCATGTCATCACACATGCCATGTGGACCATTTATATGCATCCTCCTTGATCAGATGGTCATTGCATGCATGCTCATGCATTATTTATTCCCCTTGGATTGCGTGTGGGGGGTATTTAATGCATTTTGACGGTGATTACACATTACGAGGATTATTTTTCATGGTGACTTGGACCCCTTGATGATGTGGCATATTTATTGGACTATTCCATGATGAGATTTTGCTTTATTGAGCTTTCACATGCCTCTAAAGACCACCTCTTTACTTGAATGGCTCACACATGTGAGGATTTTGAGGAGAGTATTTTGCATGTGGATGTTTCCTTTGATTGAGGAGGATTCTCATATGGACTTGACCATGGACCATTCCCTTGCATGTGGAAACCATATTTTGAGGGATGCACTTCCCTTGGCTTCTACATTGGTCCCCACATGTGGTCTTTCATTCTACATTGACCTCTTCTGAGAGGGACGTTTCACTTTGTGAGCATTGTATGGGATGTATTTTATTATTATTTGTATTGCCCATGGTTTTACCACGCTAATGGTTTTGGGGCTCATGGTTTTGAGCTAGCACATGGTTTTGGGGCTCATGGTTTTGAGCTAGCACATGGTTTTGTATTGTATTTGAGGAGGAGCTTCACCTATAAAGGGAAGACTCCTCCTCCATTCCAAACCATTGGAGATTAATGAGAAGCTTGGCTAAAGAGTTATATTGAGTATCTATTGAGTGAGAAACTATAATGTTTCACACAAAACACTTCAAACCTCATAAGTCTAAGCGAGGTAAGTGGGATTATCACCCTATGTTTATAGCCTGAGGAAGATAATCAAAGTTTTAAATGAAGGAAAAAAACTTTGATTTGAAAGCAATTTCTTTTTATAATTTTATAATTTATATTCTTTTGTTTACAATTGTACATAAAAATAAAAATAAAGGAATAAAGGAAAACTATTACTATGTCAAAATGAAATATATAGAGATGTATACATAAAAATCTTCAAACTACAATTTATAATAGCAACAATAATGAATAAAATCTAAAAAATGCAAACATGGAAGATCATTCAAAAGTAATGAAGAGCCATCCATGAGAAAAATGCAATGATCCTTTTATAAATAACCAAACATCAGTTTGAATTATCTTCCTTTACAAGCCCCTGTGAGGAATCATACCAGAAAAGTATTTGGAAGTGTCATATGTAAACATACTCATACAAAGGAAACCAAGTGCCATAGAAAGTAAAAGAAATCCTAAAGTCAAACTTGGACCACCTCAAGTAATGTATAGCACACAGTTTATGTTCTACAAAAGGAGTCACTGATTAGCAATGAACATGTTCAAAACTTCTAAAGAGTGCAAACAAATGTAGGAAAATAAGTAACCTTAAGGAGAAGACCACATAATCGGTATCACTTTTCCTTTCTCTGTCACTTTTAAAGAAAATGTTTGCTATCAAAAAAGCAGTTTAGCCCAAAGAAAAACTTAGAATGGTGAAAGATAATCATTGGCATAAAGCTCTCAAAGATTTAGCATACCTCTCAATCAATGAATGATTCCCCTTCATTGATGTCCTCATTTCCTTTTGTACCATTCTCTAATAGTTAATTAGTTTAATTGTTTTATTTTGATTAATGATTTTTACAGGAAATAGAAGGATTAATATGAATCAATGAAGTAATTAATAAGAGGTTACAATATTGTACATAATTTTTACTTAAGGTAGGCAAGGGTCCCACTAGACTCAATTAGGAAACATAACTTATAAAATATGCACATTTCCCTTTGTGACTCCTGACTCATCATTTCAAACATTATATCATAAATCCATATGTATAATATGGAAAACATATCATGAAGAACCATATATTATATAATCGTGTACTACTTGTTTCTCCATTTGTTTCAAAACTTCAAAATCATGATATTTAAAGTTTCAAAATAAATATCATAGCTCCAATACTAGACAAAATTTAAAAACCATTATCTAGTCTGAGTCAACAACGTACTATCATGAAAACAAAATAAAATATCTTTTAGATCAATTATAGATGCATATCCATAAATGAAATTTCATTTCCTCCTTCTTCCCCTGTCTTTTGAGTGTCTAATTTTCCATGGACTGAAGTAGACTGTCAGTACTGGAAATTTTATTCAAAGTATTCTTTCATTTCTTATCATCAAGTGACAGATCTGGAGGAGAGGATTTAATTTCAATGACTGGTGGGCTCTAAACAAAGGAGTTAAGTGAAGGAACAATAGGGGCTATAACAAGAAAAGGAGGATTCTTTGGACTATTCGGCCAATTTATAATTTTGGATGCATGTCTAACTTGGTGTTCTTTCCATCCATCATTTTCTTGCATTGGCTAAAGTAACTCAGAAACATTAGCAATAATTGGGTTAGGATGCAGAGGGGCACTTGCAGATGCAAAAGGTTGGGGTAAGACTTATTGTTCTCCTAGAGAAAGGTGCCTAGTTTGAACCAGTTGACTAAATTCTTCTGATTTGAATCAAAATGCACAGAAAATCTGATTCTCTTGTTTCTCCCCTCTTTCTAAACAACATTTGGCATTCTTCCTCATCCCCTCCTACTTCCCCTGGAGCCTCAGCTAAAAAATCTCATCTAGAATCATATGCAAAATTTGTTCTTTATTCTACAATCATTAAATATGTAACGATTATGTTAAGCCCTTCTAACGGTAAATGTCCACTAGGTATCTTCCCGGTTGAAATAATTGATCATGAATAGTATGACACTGACTCAGATGTTGATCCGGGCCTCTGAAAGCACCTCCTGCAGGACTGGATTCTCGTTCTGAACCGAAGACCAAAGAGAAAGAATCCCTTGTCCAGTTTTTAACCCTTTGTATCCCATCGATATTACCCTTAGGCAGACATAGGAGAATAATCGATTATCCCAGTTGGAGTGACAATCATCGGAGAAACCCTTGGAATGGAAGCAAACGCAGCTGGGTCGGATCAGGCTCATTACCCCTTAATTGGGCCATATTATATGAGTAATGTTATTTTATTTATGTTGGCTTTAGGCCATTAGTTGTAATTATACCTCCTAGTCTCCTATATATACCAAGGAGACATTTTCATTTTGAATCATTTTGTACTTGAACATTTAAGTGGGGTAAAAGGAGGTTGCCCCCTCGAAGAGGCTTATTA
>JASDQU010377611.1:0-11298 GCA_032191745.1 Picea mariana | reverse complement strand
TATTTTATTTATGTCGGCTTTAGGCCATTAGTTGTAATTATACCTCCTAGTCTCCTATATATACCAAGGAGACATTTTCATTTTGAATCATTTTGTACTTGAACATTTAAGTGGGGTAAAAGGAGGTTGCCCCCTCAAAGAGGCTTATTATCTGAAATTATCTCTTTTTCAAGGCGTTGAGTACTTTTTCTGAGGTTTTTCTATGCTATATTGATATTTGGTTCTTAACAGATTATTAATTGTATGTAAATAGAAGAAAGATAGAACTTTCACTAGATGTTCATTAAATATGATTTACAATAACTTGGATCTGAGAAAGGGAGGCTTAGAATAACGAAGGGTTGTTGAATGATATAAATATTAACCAAGCATGGATTTTAGTGTTGAGTTTCAAGGTTTGGATTCTAACTTTGTTTCATTATAACTTCAATCGCTTGCATGAACATAATAGCACCATTAAGGTGAAAAGTAACTTTGCATGGTTCAACTAAAAATTATGTTTGAAACGAGACTCTTTACATCATAGTATAATACCAAGATTAGAAGTATTCTTCATGATACTCTTCAAGTAACAAATATCCCACTATAATATTTTGCATTAAACCTTTTCTTACAAAATATGACAATGCATTATATACGAGGTAAATTTTTCAATATACTCGAATTGGAAAATAGAGACATGACTTCAAATTTAGCTCAAACACTCATACAATGATTCACTAGGTGATATAATATATGAAAAACAGAGTATTGACAATAGTTCAAAGGGTGAGAAAGTTTGTGTGATAGTAACCCAATACAAATAATTGTCCTTTTTGCACAATGCCAAGACAAGGCAAAGACAAGATTCTTACAGGGTATCCCTAATCAGGAAATTGTAATTAATATATGCATTTATTTTTACAATTTCGAATGGAGATGGACATGGATAAAAACCCAAAAATCATATGATGAATGAGTGAAGAACAAGACAATGGAATCATAAGGAAATGACTTCATTCTTGTATAAAAACTCAATGTGTTGGAGTTATACGGTCATAAATTTACATTTAAAAGTTTATAGTTGAAACAAAGATTTAGTACAATATTTATGGGTAGCATGCACAAAAATGTGTATGTTGGTATATTCAGGGAAAGAATTGGATACAAAATTTTTGAGACTCGGGGAAACAAAAACAATATATTTCCCAAATTTGACCAATATAACAGCTATGCTCAACATAGATTGAAGAATAGATGGTAAGGTAAACTAGAGGTAAAAACAAACTCAGACACAACCAAAGTAAACCATTTATCAATGAGAAACAACTACAAAACTATGTTCTTTATCTACACCAACAATAAGCTACATATTGTCACTTATGAAGCTTGAAGTTGCTTTCAATTTTGTGCTACAACAACCCGATTTATCCACTAGTGATTATGTTATCGTTCTTGGCTAAGTTGGTTTCAAGTTTGCTTATTGATAAGGAGGGTTTGCTCAATTGCAACCTAGCTCATGAATGAAAAAAAAATCTCTTAACCCTAACGTTCTCCAAGGTAGCTCTAGGAGATAGCCTACCACTTCATTTAACTCATTGTTTTGTCGCCTTAATTGTAGGGAGATCACCACTTCCATGTATTTACTATAATGTAATGTAAACTCATTAGGATTGCCAACTTTCTTCAATGTGAGTAGTCACTTGCATAATATTAGACCACATAACCATCTCCAACGTATTAACCATACTTTTCACTAGGCTTATAACATGTCACAAGGTAGATATAAACAAAAAATACTTTAAACCTTGTAGTGCTATAAATGTCACATAAACTTTCCACATATGACTTTTGAAATTCCTCCATAACGCCTAAAATGTATTCATATTTCCTTGCATTGGTACCCATGCCAAATATTCATGTTGTGTATATAATGCATAATGAGGAATCACAACTCCATCAATATCACAAAATAGTTATTCATCAATGGACATAAATTATGACCCGATGTTATCACGTATACCTTTTTAATCTAATAGATAACCTTCCTAGTGGGACCCCTACCTAACCTAAGCAAAGTGAAGTAATATTGTGCAGATTTTAGACTTGCAATCATTTGTAGGCTTTTGAAAATAGTTGGGCCATATATTAGGTCAACAATATCTACTTCTCTTCTTGTGGTTTTTTCTAGTTATTTTTCAAGGGTTAGATAAACACTCTTAGAGGTTGCTTGGAAGAAAAATGATACTGCAAGGCCAAAGAAGTGCAAAATGCTTCACTTGGAAGGGTTATCATGGTAATTTCTCTCACCTTCCCCTTTGATCATTAAAGTTCTTTGTTCATGCATTAAGGTAGGATGTCTAGTGGCTCTTTCCTTTTGTGTGGCTAGCCTTTGAGTTCACCTTGTTTAGTACTGGGAAAGGTTCTTCCATGGATTGATCCTCCCTTGCAACCTAGAAGGGAACCTTCTAGCCCTAGGCAGCGCTTAAGGGGAAATCATCTAGGTGCCACCAACACTACCATATATTGAACCATAGCCTTCACTTGGACGTGAAGTGGTGACCCCATGAGCCCTCTAAGGCACTAGTATTCTTTTTGTCTTCAACCACCCAAAAAAACATTTTTTCCTTTTTTTCATTTTTTCCACAATCTAGGGTTTTACTTTGCCTAATCATTTTACTATATTGTTTAAGCCAAATTGCTACATATTTATCTAATTATATTTCAATTTGACCGTTCATTGAGTATCCTATGGTTAGCATTTGGGGTTTGTTCTATTCATCCATTTGTCAACCTAAAGGATTAGACCCTAGGTTTTATATTACACATTTATTATGGATCTGATATATTCTACTATGCAACCCACAATGATCATATCTAGATGATCTTCTTAATCTTTTGATGATTATCTATCTTCTATACCAATTTCCAAGATCTGTTGAGTGTAACCTAGTGGGTATTGCAAGGCATATCATCCTCTTTAAGTAGCATTCCAACTATTTCTCGTTCTCAATTATTCTAGGTATTAGATTGATTAGAAAAGGGGTACAATGGACCTATCCCAGGGCCTAACATTGAAACTTGCTTGGTATCTTTATTGATTGTCAAACTCGTAGAGTTACCAGTGAGCAGTCTGAGTTTAAAGAGGATCCTTTGTTGAAACGTTACATGTCCTTTGATCATTGCTTAAATTATTCTTTGTTCTCGATGGTCTTACCTTTCAAATCAATAGGTTAAGTAACCCAACGACCTTATCTCCTCCCTAAGCATTTCCTCATCATTGTTTCCCTAATTAGTGTCAAACTCTGTATATTTTCCAAAGACCTTATTGAGGGTTATAAATTGTGCTATAAAGAAATGTTTGCAAGTGTCTTTTCTCCCTAGTCTGGCTTCCCTCATGCATGTCCCAAATTGCTTCGAACAACTTGTCAAATGTATGCTATGTTCCCTATTATCTTGATGGCTTGAGGGTCAATACCCTAATACAATCAAGGTTTAATATGTTTGCATTCCTAAGGCATAAATGAAGGGGTACAAGTGACATAACTGTGGCAGTATGCATCATTTAATTTATGTCATAATCATTGTTGAAAGTTATTGTTTTTATCCATGGTACATGCATGGTGACCATGTTTTAATCAAAGGAACAATTTGGTACAACTGTTACATTGTCATTTTTATATTCATATGAACCACATTGTTTCTACTAATACATTTGACAATCAAAGTTTTGCTATAACACTTGGTCTATAACATGTTCATGGTGTTTTAAACTACTAAATAAGTGTAATTATATTTGGTTGCAAACTTATTTGCAAATTGTCGTAACATCTTGTTGTTTGGCAATCCATTCTATACTTGAATTAGTCATGAATACATGTTAGAGTTTCATTTGTGACTTTGTTGAGTAGTGATGAATGGTCTCATGGGTATCATCTTGTGTATAACATTTTTGCACTTAGCACATTTACATTGAATAATTGATGAGAAATGGTGTATCGAATAATCTTGAAAGTAGGCCTTAGTACTCAAACATTTATTGTTATCTTCTCCTTACTTGTCTTAAGCCGCTCTCTTAGAGAATTCAACCCTAGTCAAGTTAATTCCTTGTCCTTACCCTGTCCCTACTTCCAGTGATCAGATAGGACCTAGTTTTACCACATAAGAAAACCATCCTTAGGTTAGAAATCTTAGCCTAGAAGAGTAGAGGCAAGGCCACTGAGGTGACAGTGGACGACTTGTGTGTCCATTGCCCCAAGCTCTCCCTTACAACGCAAGACTTTCCCTTTGTGAGAGTTTGAGTGGTAACACCATGTTCATAAGCTATTGAATGGATGATAAAGCATACAGACTAATGTGAAAAATCCACTCAAGCAAAGTTCAACACAAAGAAAAGTGTGAAAACAAGAATCTTTGACTAATTTTATTTAGCACAGTGCTTGCTTTTATAGCTTTGCAATAGAAAACAAAATCAACAAAATAAGGAGACAAAAGCTCTCCAAATCCAACAAATTAGGATCTAAGCACAATATAAGGGGGTAGGTTGAGAAAAGATCTCAACTATTCCCATGAAGATCTCAACTATCCCCTAAGACTAGGAAACCAAAAGCTTCGACACTCTCAAACTCATATTTGTTTCATGTTACAAATAGAAATGAAAAATACATGAGCAAAAGACAAACTATACACTAAGTATTTATGCCCTATCATTCCTCCCAACAACAAAAGCATCAGACTCCAATGCTTTCAGGAGTGAGGGAAAACATTGGTGGATAGTCCAAAGGGGCACCAAACAAAGTCAAAGAATAATTGGGCTAATTCACTAGCATAACTGGTTTTGTGACAAGGGATAAAATTAGCCATTTTACTGAATCAATCAACAATTATGAAGATGAGATCATGATGACAAGCAATCATAGGAAAACTACTAATAAGATAGATCTCAACTATGTCCATGAAGATCTCAACTATCCCCTAAGACTAGGAAACTAAAAGCTTTGCCACTCTCATAGCCATATTAGTTTTCTATCACAAATAGAAATGAGAAATACACAAGCAAAAGAAAAATTGTACACTAAGCATTTATTCCTTATCATATACATTGATAATAGAACTGTGCTAAATGAAGAAGGTAGATGTATATCCTCTTATGAGTTATAAGAATTGGAAAAATATTATAGACTCCACCAACCTCAGAAGTATATGATTATTAGTTTTGCTGAGAAATTTCATCATGACAATGATATCAAGAAGATTTTGATTAGTTGGAGGGTGGAAGACAAAATATTTTTTGGCAACACTGGTAACATATATACCATGATAAATTTAAGGTACCATTATATCTATGTTATGGCCCTAACGTGTAGACTATATGGAGAGCCAAATTGCATCCACTTTAAAGATGCATGGGTGCCTATAGTTCAGAAAGCATTACCATGGGTTCAATTTTCAATTGAGTAGCAATCTTATCCTGTTCTTTGAATAGAGCCATTGAGAGGGATAAAAAGGTTGATTTCATAACATTCCCCACTTTCTAAATTGCATCATATTTACCTAATATCATTGATCCGGATTATTTTCAAAACGAAATGAAAGCAGAGATATAACAATGAAATACACTTAAAAATTTCGAGAAACTGAGAAATACAACAATACATGATTTCTATTAATGAAATAAATGTACAGACACTGTAAAAATACAGAGTGCAAGACTCACTAGAATGGTGGCAGCTTTATCTCTTAGAAGAGATGTGATGGCTACGCTCATTCACAAGAATATGATTGTAATGAGGCTCTGAAGGCCTTTTTATGATAAACATGAATGCCAAAACCCTAGACATCCAAAAACCTAACCCTAGGAGATGAAGCGCTAAAAATTATGTGAGCCTCGTTGGGGTAATTTAGTACATTAACTTCCCAGGGTCGTAACTTTTGCATACGATCTTTGTTTTAGGCGTGTGATAGCCTGTTGGAAAGGTATTTTCAAGAACTACACATTATGTCGTCAAACTCTAACTTTGTCTATAGTTTGACTATGGAAAGCCAAGAAAACACTGTGTAGAGCCCCAAAACGGCCCTGGAAGTACAGAAAGATGTACTAACATGAAAACTTCCAAAATAAGCCAGTTGGAATAGGTGGGAGGCCACCGATATCCACCTAGATGATGTGTAGGGCTTCAAGATAGCCCCGTAAGTGCAGAACCCACAATTACAAAGAAATGTCCCCATTACAGAGAAATGTATTGAACTAAAAACTGTCAAGATGAGCCAGTTGGAATTTGGAATAGGTGGGAGGCCACCAATATCCACCTGGATTAATCATTTATGCTAGTAACCCTTTCTCGCGATTGAACTAAAATTAGAACATGGAAAAAACTCTAATTCATGTTAATTATTAGGTCATGTGAGAGAATAAGTACAAGATAAATTATGCACATCTTTGTAATTTCCCCATTGCTCCCGTATATAAATTAATATTTTGTAAAGAGTGTCCTAGGCTAAGTGGAGAGGCAATGAGACTATTAAGAAGCATAGGTAATTGGTACCTGCAAGAGGATTATACATAGATGAGATTTTATGGGGTGACTACCCCCCTCACTTATTTCTTAAATATGTTTCCAATAGATTAAATCTTGGAGAAATTGCCTACTAAACCATTTTATAGTGTTTTAATCCATCATTAGCCAAAGATGTTGGGAAGAGGACTTGTATTCCCTATAACATGTATATTGGGTATTATGGGCTAATAAAATTTGAACAAGCCACACAAGAGGCTAGTGCAACATTGGAGTACAGGTTTCCATAGGGAAAATTTCGAACTCATGATCCTCGGGGATTGGTTGCCAAACATAGTGTGATTGTTTCAATAACATGACCTTGTGCCCATGAACAATGGGATAATGAAGTGCCATATGAAAATGCAACTACATGAGAAGAAGTTATCAGGAGATTAAACTCAAAATGTTTTACTCCCACTCATAGCATGACCTAAGATGAGCAAATGGAGAGAATCAAGCAAAAATTGGCAGAGGTTGAAAGGCTATTGAAGAAACAAGAGGAAGACAGGATAAAATTTGAAGAGGCAAAAGCCAAAAAAGAAGAGGAATATAGGAACAAAGATAAGGAATAAAGAGCAGGGAAGAGAGACTTAATATAGTGTTTATGCAATAAATGGTAATGATCCTTACACAAACATTTTTTGAATCACGCCAAGCTAGGCGAGATAGGCAGGAATATCACCCTAGTTTATAGCCCGCCAAAATTTTGATCAGACCTCAAGAAATGTAATTCTTGGATCTAAGATTTGTTTTCAATACATATATAATTTGTATGCTTTATTCACTAAACCAAGTATTATGTCTTTAAAATAATAATATGACACAAAAAGAAATGATAAAAATGAATATATAAGTAAGATGTTGAAAATTTGTAACAAAACAGTAAATCTAAAAAGTAGTATCCCAACAGTCCACAATGTGAGAAAGAAACCATCAAAGATTTAATTAATAATAAATGTGAGTTACAACTAAAAAAGTTTCTTAAAGTCCCTACAAGAGCTTAGACCAGAGAAATTCTTAAAATCCCAAGATTTAATCAAGACTCATACATGGAGAACTGATGCCAAAAGAAAATATCAAAATACAAGGCCAATCTCGATCACCTCAGGTTACATGTGCATCATCATTTAAAATATGAAAAACTTGCATGAATTAGCATTGAACAGTATCAAAACTTCTAATTAAACAAAACAAACTTCAAAGAAAATAAATGACCTTGGAGCATATCATCGATCAATGCCACCTAGTCTTTTATTTGTCACCTTTCATAACAATCTTGTTGTCAACAAGACAGTTCAGTTCTCATGAAAACTCAGAATGGAATGAAAAGATAAAAATCTCACTCAAGACATAGGCATACCTTATTAGTATTCTTACTTCACCATCCCCTATTGAACATCTCATCTTATTTTATATCTTCTTCACCATCCTCTATTGAACATCTCATCTTATTTTATATCTTCTTCAAAGTAGTTGAGTAGTTCAACTACTTTTATTTACAAAATTAATTATCTTTTATTTTATGAGAGAGTAAACTTATTTTAGGATAAAGGGTCTTGAATATGTTTTTATATTTTGACTAATAATAGGTAGGGTCCCACCAGATTTTCATAACTTTTCTTTATAAAAATTTCCCTTGTATCTCCCAAAATAATTTAAACATATATACACATGGAAGCAGAAAATAAATCAATAAATCTCATCATCAAAATAATTTGAAATCAACAAAACACTTGTACCTCCCATTTATCAAATATGATACTTTAAGTTCTCAAAACAAATATCATATGTGAGTTGTCTCTCCAAAATAAAATCTCACAAGTCCAAAAAATAAACATTGTAATGACATAAGTTAAAAGAGTTGAGGGTATTTCTTCTTAAAATAAATTTCTCTTTATCTCCTACCTTCATAATCATTTGGTTTAAGATTTTGTATGTCCTCGAGAAATATATTTTTCTCATATTTTCCTTCGTACTTATTTAGTTCTGGATACAAATCACTAAAATAAATTTCTCTTCTACCACTTTCTGCCTTTGCTGACTTTTATTTTGAGTGCACAAAGGTAGAGTGGGATGTATCAATACTAGGAATAACAATAGGCTTCTTCCCCTTGTCTTTTGGAATTTATTTAGAGGGAAATTTGTTTTCCCTAGGAGAGGAATGGGCTATAGAAGTAGCCGATGTAACAAATGGGACTATGTAATGAGGTAAAGGAGGGTATATGAGATTGGTAGGCCGATGTGCAATACTAGAAGGAGGATTTATTGGATTAATATCCCAACCATCATTTGCAGACTAAATAGGAGGCTCAGGAATGTCCATGACACTGGGGTGAGGTTGCAAAGGTGCACTAGGAGGAGTTGGGGATTGAGCTAAGGTTGGCTCCCACCAAGGTTTAAATAACCAGTTTGCACCAACTGGTTGAACTCATCTAAATCTGCATCGAAATGGATACAAAAACTTATCCTCTTATGTCTCCAATGTTGTCGAAACATGTTAGGCCTTATGCCTCTTCCTCCTTTGTTACCTGTGTTACTCCCTCTGCTTCCCCTTCTAAAGGAGCTTATCTATGTTCCATTCCAATCAGTGAATAAAAATCTTTTAAGTATAATACATCACATAGTAAGACCGACATACTCGCAAAATTTGTTGAACATGACTAATATGGCTCTGATTACAACTTGGAAAATCAAGTATGCAAGGGGAGAAATGAAAAAAAGGAATTATGTAAAATAGGGAAGAAACCCCATGCCCATTATTCATAAAGATTTAATTCTCCTTATTTCTTTAGTAAATCTGAAAACTCTAATCCTATTGCATACTTCTTCAAATCAAACAACTCGATATATGTTTGTGTGTGTGTATTTCTAAAGCAAGAATAGGGATCAAATGAAAATTATGAATGGCAGGTACCACACACACACAAATATATATAACAACTTATGCATTTAATAGATTTTGGACCAGCTTTATGACTGATCTGAAAATAGAAGGCTGACTTGTTATGCTATGCAAGCACCCTTTACTTCATTAAAATAAACTTTACAGGACCTTGCTTCATGTGTATAAATATGCAAGATAAATTATGTGCCAAATTTATGTATCTTCTTGTAAATGTTTATGTGTGAAGAATTGTTCTTTTAAATGGTTAAATATGTACTTTCAATAAATACATAGCAACATAACTTGCAACAAATAAACCATCAAACTCACAACAAGAACAAGATGATAAAGGAGTTCACCCCTCTTCGGGCTACATTTCCTTGAGCCTCCATCAATGGACTTGGCTCTCTGGGATTAATTTGTCAGAGATTCTTTTACAAGTTGTTGCTCAACTCCAATGGAAAAACAGATTGTACCATTGGGATCAGAATACATAAAAACCCCAAAAATGACTAATAAAACTCTGAAAACGGATCATGGCTCATCCGGGCATGACCTCTTCTACATGTGGCCTTAAGCTTCCATGAGCTTCTCTATGGCAAAAAAACACCTGTAAAAGTCCTCAAAAGCCTCTGAAACCTGTCCCAATGTGTTCAGAGCATAACAATTAGCCAAAAATGACTATTCAGTCACAGAAAACAAACTTGGACTCACCAAAACATGACCTCCATTAATGAGGGCTTCAAGCTCCCTGGAGCTTCCTGAAACTTCAATGGTTAAAAACCTGCAAAAGAAGTCTTCAAATGGCTTTTAAAATAGTGCCAATGGATTCAGGACATCCAAAAACCCCTAGCTGGGCTTTTACGGCACCTCAATTGGCCAAAAAATGAAGAAGATAGGCCTCCTGCCATTCTCTTCCTTCAAGCTTGTTGTCTCTGGTTCGCCAAAACGCACTTCCTTTGCTCTGAACCCAGAACACGCTTATTTAAGCGCAAAAACCTAGCACCGGGCGCAACCGCGCCAACGATGCGAACTGTAGGACGGTTATGGGCGCGCCAGCCCCTAACCGCCTAGCACTCAGGCACATGAGATCCTCCATATGACCTTGGGCTAGCAACAGAACTCAACTGTTTAAACTTCCCCCTCCGCACTCCGGTTATGGTCACATGTAAGACCATAGAACTGCGGGCTTTACACATTTGAAAACACAAACCACGCGCGTCATTTCACGGAGGGTAGAGTCATATGTATTGGAAAAGTGACCGGGGGCTGGATCCATTGTAACACAACTCCCACATAAACAATGGTCATATGTATTTAAAACATAGAACCGTGGGTCGGGGCTAAGCCCCAGCCCGACCCCCCGCCGTTTAAAACAATATTCAAATTCAAATACATTTGAAACCATATGGTTAATAAGAACCACCGTGTAGCCCACACTCTACCAAAGCACAGCGCCAAAAGGGGAGGTCTGGGGTTCGACCCCCACGGACTCCATAAAATTTTAATAAACAAACCAACAGCCAATAGCGGGGTGCCACGTGGCATCCCATGACTGGGCCACGTGGCATCTTACAATTGATCAAAAATATGCCACGTGTCGCATTCCGATTCGACCACACCTGCCAACCAGAATCTGCCACATCACCTCTGCCATGTCAGTATACGAACTCTGCCACATCAACGTACGGACTCTGCCGTGTCAGCCTGTATGGACTGTACAGTCAGCGTCCCTTTTTTTGCCTGTTTGATGATTTGAACAGATCACGATATCTCTCGCTCCTGACGTCCGTTTGAGACGAAACAAGTTGCGTTGGGTTCGCAACGATGAGGCCTACGTCCTCATTCGATTTGAGGCAATTCCGAGAACGTTGATTT
>JASDQU010377604.1:11419-21948 GCA_032191745.1 Picea mariana | reverse complement strand
GTCTCTCTTGTATTGTGTGTCTTCTGTGTTTTGTTTCTGCATTTATTTTATTTTATTGCTCCATGGTCCTGTTTTTCTAACACTAAGATCGTCAAGTTACAGAAGGTTCTAAGGGGAACTTCGCAAAAGGAAAATTTGCAAAATTGGAACTTCACTAGGATAAAAGAGTAGCGTCACATGGCACTTTGCCATGGTAGAGAAATAGACCCATTTGGATCAATATAACCGTTCGACTAACCCCCCGAACGAGTAGAAAGGAATTTATGGTTCGCCACCAGACCGTTGGACCACGCCGTAATGGACATAACAGAGTTAATGAAGGCTTCTCAATCGTTGCAAGAAATACATTACCAATTTATCTATTTATCCTGTCACGCCATGCCCCGAGAACACTTTTGCTAACCGTGAATCTGAGCCTGCAGACTCGTTGATTTTACATAGTGATCATTGCACTATTTCCCTCTATCCCATTACAGTGTCTAAGTTACTCCTTGAACCTGAGATTTTCAACCCTGAGTGTGTATGTTGGATGAGTTCAACACTACGGAGAAAGTTGTTGAAAAAGTTTTGATTGACCTCATGACTGAAAGAGTCATGTTGATGTCTGCAGGCATACAAGCTTCATCGACAAGAATGGTGCAAGCCTCTCCGTCGACTGCTCGCGGAGCCAGACCATCCCGACCATCAGCAGAAAAGAGAACCAAGCATAAAGACAACCTCGCAAATGCAAAACTAATTCCAACCATATTTCCCGATTACATCCCACCTCTGGCTGGCGCGATGAATCGTGATAGTGTACCACGCAATTTTGAGTACACCATAGTTACTGCATACCTCCCAAAGGGGATACATGCAGTTCGAACAGAGCAAGACAAGATCACAGCGTTGAAGTTCAACGACTTCAACCTCGTAGATCGAAATATCTGTGGTATGCTCACTCCATACAAGTACCTAACTAGAAAAAAAGGGAAGAACTCATAGATCATCCCTCATTCATGTATGATGAACCTCGCGCAGTCCACCCTATTGAATGTCATGAAGATCCCACACTTTGAAAGACACCAGGAAGTCAACGCTTGTGTCAAGCTGCTACTGTCGGGTTACCATGGAGGCTACTTATGGCTAGACCGTCGCATTACAGTTGATCCAATGCTGATCCATAGGATCACAGGACTGAGTATGCAAGGACCCAACCCGCAGGAGTTTTATCTAGGAAAAGTCGTAGATCGCGCACTAGCACAGAAGATCAAGGATACATATGGCAACATGGACAAGGGAACAAGAGGCTACAAGGTAGCCTCCATCCAGAGTGGCTCGGTGCACCTCACATGTCAACTGTAACTGGAAATTTAGTAAGGAAGAACCGACCTATGCAGGTCACCGACTTTGTTGTCGATCTCACAGGGAAGTGTGCGGAAGGCCTACAGATGATCTGGGTGAAGTACCTAGTTAACCAGTTGGAACTAGATTGTCAATAAGCATAGGATTAGGGTTATGAATTTCATTTCAGCTGGCTCATGGTCCTCATTGCATTTGTTTCCTTGGAGATGCCAGAAGGAGCGACCTTCCAATACATAGAGCCATTTGAACCACTTGCCGTGAAGTTCGCTACCCTGTGGTATTCAACTGATATGAACAAACAGTGGTAGTCGAATGTTGTGTTCCATACATACTAACTCCAACTAAAGCGATCCATCAAAGTTGAGCCTCGCATGACTCCGAACACCTTATAGAGGTTCCAAACCATGATGAAGTTCAGTGCGGATCAACACTTCACCTACATTACAGTGCAGATAGATGAACATAAAGAGCAGCTCCAATCATATTATAAGCTTACAGAAGAAGACTTGGAGGAAATCATTAAGGAATGGTCCGCTAACCTCCTTATCCCCACCAACCCCGTAGAGATATCTGATCTTGACAGCCCAGAGGACACTCATAAAGAACATAATACACCCGGAACCAATAGGAAAAATAAGACTGAGGAGGTCCAAAACTTAAGCAACACCTCAGAGAAGACTGCTTCCATGTCACCTGACCGAGGGGGTGATGACGAAGTAGAAGCTTAACATAAGCCCAATGAAGTAACACCACCCAGAGACAAGGTTGACCCCTTGAAGAAGAGGAAGGTTTCTCCCCTGAAACCTTCTTCTTGGAAGAAATCGATAGCCACCATGACCAAGATGCAAACTGTCCTCACCTCTGATTATTTTGACTTCATCATCGCAGCCCTGAACGATGCTTCCCTGGAAATAGTAGAGAAACAAGGAGTGAAGCAGGAATAAATGTATGATAGAATTGAAGTTGAACTCCGAGGGGTACAACAGGCCCTTTAGTCCAGCTGCGCAGTCTCCACTACACCTCTACCATTGGGAGAACCAGAGTTAGGAGATGAGCCAGCCCAACTCCACCAACTAGATGATATAGTCAAATCTCACCTTCGATGAGCACAAGAAGAAATAGAACAAGCCACCCAAGCCTTGAAGCAAGTGTAAGGAGTACTTGTAGAACAACTTCGAGCTATAGAACATGAAAAGATTGCTCTCCAAGCATAGTTTGATGAAGAAAAAGAAAAAATACAGCAAGGAAAAGAACACTTTCTCGTGGAACAACTCGAAGTGAAAGAAGCGGTCAATAGAGCACTTCTTTTTGTGACAGTCATAGAAATAAATGTAGAGGATTGAGTCACGCAGCAAGTAGAGCAGCTTGCAGAAGATATCTAGCAACTACAACAACGCATAGCAGACTTAGAGCTCTGTGTAGTGCTCGAGACTCCACATGATGTAAGGAATCAAAGAGAAGCAACTGCTCGAAGCACAGTTGGGAGAATAAAATCCCTTGCTATGGAATGTAAGAAACTTACTGATTGTAGTGCCCAGACCTACAAGAAACTCACTGAGAATGTAGAATTGAAGGCACTGGAGTCGGAGCTCCAAGAGGTGAAGTATCAAGATGAAACAGTACAAGCGTTGCTGAAGCCCCTGTCAGCAATGGAAAGAATGAAGTGATCCCAAGAGAAACACACTTCCCAACAACAGATCCACACTATCCAGAGAAGAGTTATGGAAGTAACTCAAAGGCTCCAACATGTACAAGATAAGTCTTACCAATTGTTCACAGAGGTCGATGGCCAAGAAGTAGAACTAGAGCAGGTTGTCACTACAGCCGAAAAACACCTGGATGGACCTATGAATGAGGTAGTCATCCAAGAGTTTGTTGCACAAGAGACCATGGCACAACAACAAGTCAAAGCAGCTCAAGCCAAGCTCGAGGATTTCGAGGTAGAACTACCTAGATCAGAGTGACTCGGGACGAGTCATAGGTGAGTGTTGGGGGCCTGTTGGCCCTTGACCAAGTTTTGGGAGATCCTTGGTCAAAGTTGACCTATTTTGGGACTTCGACAACCTGTCGAAGGTGGAGAACAAGATGAAGCAGAGATCACAGGATCTCGGCCCTTTTTGGGATTTGGGATTATGTAACAAGTATGGGATATCGACCCATGGGTTTACCCATGTTTAGGCCTATTTTGTAAAGTATAAATAGATGTCTAGGCAATGTAAGAAAAGAGCAGTTACGAATGGCTAAGTGCTAGATCTATGTGATTGAAGGATTGTAAGTTCTTTATGCATAATGTGTGAGACTTGCAGAGCTACGTGCAAGTAATTGTTAGAAGGATTTGTGCTTTACCCTAGCTCAAAGAAGGAGGATCTGGTGGAGCTCGCATAGATCTCCTGTCTTTTGCGGAGTAGGATTTTGATGCTATGTGCCTGTAAGAAGCTTGACAAAGATAATAAAGAAGAAGAGTTGGTGGACGTAGCCCTAGGGTGGGGGTGAACCACGTATATGTTGTGTTGCTCTGCTTTGTGTGATGTCTTGATGTGTTTATGTCTTTACTTGATAAGTGATTTGATATAGATAGATAGATATGTTTATGCTTTGTGCTAATGATGTATATGGATGTTAGATCTTACCTATGTGAATGTGCTTAGTTCTTGAATCTACTAGATCTAATCTAGTTCTATATGATAAGTGCTTAGATTCATCAGATATGAATGAATGATGCAATACTCTGTTTTATTTGCGGAGTAGATAGTGGTTAAATATTAATGAATTGTCGGTGCTAAGTGCTCTATTAAGTATTACAATCACAGATCTATGTCCCAGCTAAGGTTGCAGACACCTAAGTCCTGTAACCACCCCTACCTCTACCTCGGGTGAGACTTCATCTGCTTCGCAGGTGTTGCTGAAAGGGCTAGTAGTTAGGGTTTTGTTGGTGCGCTATTGTAGCATTGAATCCTGGGTCTAACTTTATGCCAACAGAGACATAAAAAATATTCTCATAAGCTCTATTTCATTTTTAATGAGGTTTCCACAAAGACGCAAAACTATCCTCGTAAGCTCTGTTTCATTTTTTAACGAGGTTTCCATAGAGACACAAAACTATCCTCGTAATTGGTCTCATTTTTTAACAAGCTTGAAATCATAAAACCATGCTCAAAACTCCTCTTCTTGATCATGGCTTCCAAGAGGATAATGCCCTAGAAGGACACCATGTCAAGGGACAAAAATCAGTCATGGATTCCAAGATATCTTCATTGGACGAAAGAACAACGCTCTGGAAGGGACACATGTCAAAGGCAATGACATAGGTAAGGATATCAAGATCTAATATCCCTATCAAAGATATCACCATGTCAACTACCAGATCTAGGTCATAAGAGATTTAACATACAGTGAGAGGCTCATCTTCATCCAGAGTTGAAGGCATTGGAGAGAAGGCCACATAATTGACCTATGGTGGGGGTGTGTTGACGGGCGAAATTGACCGTCCGTCAACTGGGAGAGTGGAATCGGTCCGGGGTTGTCTAAATAACCCAAGCCGTTTGGAATGGACCACCCTGACGAGTTTAACGGATCCGTTGGCCGCTCTAAGGTCTCCTAAGAAAACCAAAGAGAGAAATGATCTGAGCTAAGTAATCTAAACTAAGGAAACTAGAAACTAATAAAAATCAACTAAAACAAACTAACTAAATAAATAAAAGAAGTTAAACTAAAATAGAAGAAACTAGAAACTAATAAAACAAACTTAACTTAACTATGCTAATCTAACTATAATCTACTAACTATTATACATACAAGGTATTAATTATGATTATAATAACTCAAATCAACTGCCTAATTATCAGCTGCGTTATTCCTTATTCACAAATGTACACTATGGACAGCCTACAGATTTGATTAAAACCTGCAAAACTCATGTGTTCGCTGCCCTGAGACAGCCAAGAATCTCTTTTTTATCTTTTATGTTTTATGAAAAGGAAACACAAACTACTGAAATCAAACAATCTAATCTAATCTTACTGAAATTAAACAATGTAATATAAATCTAACTAAACTATCATTTATATTAAACTACTTAACATAAACAGTAAACATCTAACTAATTGACCTGGAAACACTCCAAGTCTGCCCTGTGTAAGATGACTTCTTAAGCTGGTTTGAGGAAGAAATTCACACCGTTCAGTCCTTAGCTTCTCGCAAACGATCAGTTATGCTACTTCTTGAAGTATGTTACAGGACAAACAAGACATAAAAGAAAATCATAACAGTTTTCTGATTACAAACTCCTGCAAAAGGGAAACCTGTTATGCAGCCAGCTTATATATTACAATTCAATCTACGAAGAAGACAAAGCTATCATTCATAAAATGAATCCACGACTGTTATGTTCTTTATATATTTGGAAACAACAAGATATGTATAACAGTAAAGAAATTATATCATTTGCATTTGATTTAGATAACAAAGTAATACTAAACCATAAACAAGATGATATACAAAACATGGAACAAAGTGTTGATATATTGAAAAGAAAAAGCTATGACAAGACACCAGTTCTGCTCCAGTCTGAATCAAAATCACATATCCTTGTTCTCCCCAACTGAGGATGATCGATTATTACAAAACCATAGGTTTATATAGTTTTTTCACAAGGTAAAACATCCTTGTGAATACTAGTAAATAGTTTTACATAATCTGGGAATTATCCCAAAAATCCCTTAAACTAAGTAACTAAAAATGCAAGTGAAATCATTAAGATATCCTCCAACTACTCCTCATACCCATTACCAATTCGAATTTTCCTGTATTAGACACAAAGATCAAGTTAGAGGAGTATTTTATTAAGAAAATAATAAAAAAAAATGAATCTATAGACTTAGCTACAGAATCATCTGATTCTGTAGCTAGTCAAAAATAGCCAACAGGACCAGATCTCAATCAGATAAAATCAAATCGAATCATCTTTTAATAATCCTCAAAACAAGTCACTAATAATCCAATTCAAAATCATCATCCGAATCAAATCGCATTCGCAGAACTTCAATTGAAACAGAGTACCAAAATATTTCTGTCTTTAGTTACCATAAGGTATAGTCAAACTTTGACAGGTCGAAATTGGATATTGAACCAAATTCGAATGAGGTATGATAAAATCGCGATCAATAATCATGATCAAACAGGATAGTAACCATATCAATTAAGATTTGCCACAACCTAACTATAATCGATATGATCAAACATACATTACAGCTGTAGCAATATTATTTCAATCAATCATAACGATAGAAAGCCTGTAAGATTCAGCGCGATATTCATTCTATTTTGATCAAATAAGTGAAAGCAGTTACGATACACATTTAAACAAAACATGTGTAATAGTTCTGACCAAAACCATCAAAATCGAACCGTATTGCTAATCATGACCTGAACAGCAATCAAATGAGATCGGGTCTAAGACACTTATGGACGAATCATTATTCTGGGTATGTCGTTTTGGTTTCATTTGTGACTCAATTACACAATCATCCCATAACAGAACAAGGTCAATTTGTCTCACGGATCGATAGGCTAGTAATCGGGTTATAGTTACGAATTTGCATCAATCTTCAATGTAAAACCAAAACACCGTTTTTAAACAAAATCAACATCGTATCTGTGTGGATTAAAAACCAAACAAAGATTAAATGGTAACAGAGCAACCATCGTTTATGTGCATGCTAACCAATTTGAATTAAAAGATAGACCAGGTTTCAAAATCTAAAATACAAAATGGCTTTCTAAAATAGAAGCAACAGAGCATTATATCATAACTAAATTTAAACAATCAAATCCAGAATATGATCATTCAGAATCAAATCCAAATCCAACTCAAACTTTAAACAAAATTTGATTTACTAAAACAAACCATGTACAGTAGTGCATGTCTATGTAATCGAGCAGGTGAAATATGTACACAGAGAGTGATATAAATGAGTGAAAATTATACCATCACAGTTGCTGAGACTATGTCAGTTTCGAATTGACAATTGCAGTAGCAGACTCGACATTTTTGAACAGGATTGATCCAGCAGTTCGTTGTTTCTTATCGTGGGGCTGCACCTTTGCATTCTGACCAGCGAGCTTTGCCACTTGGTTTTCCAAATCACGAATTTTGGATTGCAATTTTGGGACATCCAAGTAGTATCTCTCTAACCACATTCCACACTGATCGCAAGGTGAAGCAACATTTTGAATAGAAGGGGGTTTTGATGATTCCCTGAGGGTTTCATGAGGTGGTTCAATACCAGGAAAATCAGGGTTATCCCGCAAACAAGGAGGTAAGTTCTTAACGAAATCATAAGGTGGTTTGCCACACAAGCCTACGGAGTAAGGATACTCCTAGGAGAGAAATCGTTCCACTTCAGAATCAGAGTCTTCACTGACCGCGATAGGCTCTAATTTAATAGGGGGCTTGGCTTTATTCCTCGCCATGTGAGAGATCAACCTTGCATTTTTCTTGCTTCTAGTATTAGCACCAGTCTTCGCTATATTATTTTGGGTTGTAGGCTTAACAACTTCGATCGGTTTGGTCACAGCCATAGGCGAATTCAAAGGTGAGTCAGGTTTAGGTTTGGGTAGCAAAACATTAAAAGGCACGGGGACAGGTTTGCTCTCGGTTACCATGGGCTTGTCCACCTGTGGAGGATTCAATTCCTCAAAGCCATTACGGTTGAGAAAATCATGCCAAGAATCACGACGTAAATCCAATTCATAAACAAAAATCATTTTAATCAACCCAACATGGAAGAGGCTAGTGTCAGCCTAGCTTCGCTTGTACTTCTTAGCCATTTTGAATAAACTTCGGTGCAGATAGTGCGGCATACTAAGATTGAAACCCATAAACACCATTAATAAACGTAGATGAAATAAGAAAACAAACCCATACCTGCCTTCACAAGGAACGAATTGCTTGATAATCATCAAGAGATCATACCAGCGTGGTTTTAACATCTTCATAGGTAAACCTCTGTCACATGAATTCACTGCCCGAGACCGAAATAACAATGTCCACGGGACATCATTTACCTTGTAACTTTTGGAACATTTTTGTCCCTTGACAGGCAGGCTAGTTGCCAAGCCGAGAAATTGTTCAGTGATTTCAAGCTGGAAATCTCCAACTTTGGCTCGGCAGCCATCGAATGACAGTGCAAATTGTCGAGCCACAGTGATGTTAAAACCATCGAACTTCCTTATAAACGAAAGCCACCCAAACTCTTCAAGGTCGCTATACGCACCATCAAATGTCAACAGTGCTTGGCATCCATTGGGCTCAGCTCTTACAACAGGAGCCATGGCTTCTATAGATGGTAGGGTTCCAAGTGAATGAAACAATGCACAGAGTGAAAATGAGAGGGTTTAACAGCTTGAATGCTCGAAGAGACCGGAAATAACTCCATGCGTGCGAAGGTGGTGGGATTACCACCGCCACGCATTGTATTAATGACCATGTACAGTTCTGTTATAATCATAATCATTTAAAACAAACGTATCGACCAGCAAATAGGTGAATCATCTCTACGTGCCATTCATCTGAGTCAGAACCAACACTATATGTGATAATCATGCGCCAAGTGTTAAGTTTAATCAAACATAGTACCCAACACTAACCATCGATCTATCGTGTCAATTCAATGTTTGAAACCAATGTTAATTCATTCAAGCCAATACATAGTTTGAAACTATTATCGTTCCATGTGATATCAAACTCCCAAACAATGTATCAAGGGTTCGAAGCATAAAATCGAAAAATCCAAAGGTTGATCAAAGCGCTTTTGCAAAGCTCAAACCATTGCCATTTTATATGAAGCCAAACTCATGATATTGCCAATGTGTTTTAGCATAATAAAAGTGTAAGAACATTAACCAACGAGCATATGAGAATGATAAGTTAAGAGTTCAAAACAACATGAATCATGTCATATGTAAATCAAAATCAATTATAAACATAACTCATAACTTAATATTTATCAAAGAAATCAAGTTGTGCAATTAAAGTGAATGGGTATGGTTTGAAGAAACTTTTGCAACGATGTGATAAACCAATAGTCGAGTGTCTTCCAACAAATCAATAAAAGACGACGACAGTCAAAGCAACGAAGGAGGTGTTTTCACACTTTCAGTTGTGAAAACTGAATCGAAATCAAATTGTAATTGTCGTAAAAATGAAACAAATGTCTGGAAGCACAATGTGACGGTACTTTGTTGTTTAGAAGACCAGAGGTGTAGGCAGCTTTTTTAAGAGCAATTAAAAAAATTGAGTTGGTTGCCAACAGGGCAATACTATCTGCATATAAGAACCGTTCAAGGAGGTCATTGGGTTGGTAATCAAGTCCGGACCCACAAATGAAAGTTGATCAATAGTCACAATTCTTCCATCGTGAGGGAAAGATATCACACAAAAAAGAGTGGACACAATAAATTTCTTGGCATAGAAATAATCTTGCCCAAGGAGTAAATAAAAATCCAAGGGGTCTTGGACTACCATGACGTCAATAAAGACAATTTTACCTCCTAAAGTTATAGGAAACTGAGAAAGGGTCCCTAAAGGTTGACTGGTTCTTCTGTTAAAAGATAACAGATTCTACGTAACCAACACAAGATGAGGACAACCCAAAGCTTGCCAAGCAATAGAGGACAAAATACTTGTTGGATTACTGAGAAGGGGGGTGAATTAGTAATAGCGTAATTATAATCCTTTTTCTTCAAATGTTATATCAAGGTAGAATTATTATCCAACAATGAGCAGTAAGAAATAAACAATCACACACATATATAGTATACCAGTGTTTTACGTGGAAACCCAAATCGGGAGAAAACCACATAATGCTTTTTCTTATATGTCTTGAAGAATTACATTCATTGGAAGCAACAACTTCCTTTGTTTTCCAGCTGCAACTAGAAGGAGGCTCCAACCCCCTAGTTTCTCAGGCTACAACCTGAGGGAAGCTCCAACTCCCCAATTCTCTCGCTACAACCAGAAGGAGGCTACAACCCCCAATGTTCTCCGGATACAACCGGAAGGTGGCTACAACCACCTGTCCTTGCCCCATCCTGCCACCCTGAAGTAGAAGTAGAATGATGGAACCACTGCCACACTATCACTATGAGATATACCGCTGTAAACCTGTACCAATAAATCTGAACCATGC
>JASDQU010377604.1:0-11319 GCA_032191745.1 Picea mariana | reverse complement strand
CACGAAGCGTCTTCCCGTGAGGGCTTTCACCATAAGGGGACTACTTTGGAGTTCATCCATATTTACTTCTTATCAACCATGAAAAAACAATAATGAGTCATATTTACATCAAACAATATTGGGTCCATTACCCAAGCCTTTGTGCTACGGGGATTTCTTCAAGGGTTGACATCAATGACAACCAACCTTAATCAATAATACTAATGGATGCACCTTCATCTACCAACGTCTGTGGAATGTACCAACCAGAAACCTATACTGTAATCTTGAAAGGAATGTGAGAGGGAAGACGAGGTCCAGTTAGCGCACCCCAATAAAAAAGGGTGGCCTCATTACTTGGAGGAGGTTCCATAGAATAAGGAGGAGTGCCCCCAAGCACTGTAGTGTCTATATCAACAAGAAAAACATGAGAAATATCAGGTTGACTCTCTAACAGGAGAGAAGGATCAACCAAAAATGGGGTCAAATCGACCACTTGGGTTTCATTCTCCAAGGGGAGAATGGGGTAGACGAATGGAAATAGATCAACCACTTGGGTTTCACTCTCTAAGGAGAGAATGGGGTTGACGAATGGAAATGGATCGACCACTTGGGTTTCACTCTCTATCGAGAGAGTGGGATTGACTGAGGATGAGATCAGATCGACCACTTTGTCAACTGGTTCAACTAAGGATGTGACCAGATTGATTACCTGATCAACCTGACTGACCGACGAAGGGACCAGATTTATTATTTCATCAACTACGGGTGGGTTGAGAGTAAGCCTGTGGTAAGAAGCAAGAAGTTGAGGCTGGGAAATAGTCATGTATTCCAATAATTTCAAAGCTTCTTCCATATGAGGGAAAAGGTGATTTTGATGACTCCCTCTGCATAACCTACATGGGAACTTGACTCTACTTTTCTTCTTCCCAACGGAAGGTCATCAACATGTTGTTTAGAGGCTGACGACATGGGATGGTGAGGGCATGTAGACCATGCTTCTATAATGTTGGATAGACCAGGAAAATCCTTAAAAAGATGGCTACCCTTATAAATCCTGCAAGGGTACTTGGGATCATGTGTTGTTTGGGTGATCTCGACATCATCAACAATCCCAACATGTTTATCAACAACTGGTTGTTTTCCAACATGTTTGGTAGTGGTTGGAAGTTTGGACCATTGCTTATTTTTCTTCTTCTTAATCTTCCTTTTCTTCTTCTTCTTATCCACCGGGTTACTAGATTCAGATATTTCACTCGATGAAGAAGATGAAACAGAAGAAGACCTTGCAAGTGAAGAAGGTGAAGAAGATCTTACTGGTGAAGAAGGTGAAGGATCAACATGAGGTTGATGTTCTTGGGGGGAAGTTCTTACAACCGGAGCACTTATTGCATTCGGTATTACCTGAGTGGAAAACAACCATACCAGTAATCCAATTGTGATACCTGGAAGGTTGAAAGTAGTGATGTAAGGAGGACCGACCTTTCCGTAAGAAGGAAAAACAAAAGGTTCCCCTGGATCAGGGGTTGTTTCATTGGTCATTCTGGGAAATGACGCCATTAAACATAGATGCAACCTAGAGTCTACTAGGGAAAACAAACAACACATGCTAAAAATCTAGAAAGAAAGCAAACAAACAAAACCTTCTCACAATGAATGCACTAGTTGGTGATGAAATCCAATGTCGCGGGAACAATGTAAGAAGGGACTGAGATAGAGCGGGTGGAAAAGTTACATTGACGACCTGCTTAACATAATTACACCTTGGTGCAATCATTCACACAATAAATGTGGATTTACCCACCAAGGAGCCTGAGTGAGTTTGGCCAACGTCAATTCCAGGTACAACGAAGACTTTCCCCTTCATCATCACCTTGTGTATTAACCCTAAATAAATGCCACTAAGGTTACCAAATACAACAATGATTCTTGGGGAAGCAGTCGAAAATCCGATATATGTGAAAGGACAGGGTAACTGAACCCGAAATCAACTTGAGAAGGCCCGCACAGGGTTGTTTTCTCAAGTGACCCCCAATAATACGCACAACCACTACACTATGACCAACAAAGAAAGTTTAGTCACTTTGTTGGTCTTAATGCGACCTTGTGATTGACCCTTGTGTGAGAAGGGATTGGCAGGAAAAAATGTAATAAATGGATTTACCGCTCCCTAGCACAAGATTCTGTGTTTTTTTGATAGATTTGGAAATTTATCCTTTCAACCTATTCCAAAGTCCTACACCTTAAGCTAATGTAGGTTTTCTACTAGAAAATATAAAAATGTTTAATGAATTTTTATAAGCGCTTTATTTTAAGGATGTTTTTACTCAAGAGGAAAATGGCATGGACTAAATGATGTTTTGACTGACTCTAAACAATGCAAAGAAATGAGAATGCAAATATTTCACTTCGATGAAAGTTATATTACGAGAAGGAGAAAATGTTTATCATTCCCAGGACAAAATGTAATAAATGGATTTACTGCTCCCTAGCACAAGATTCTATCTTTGTTTGATAGATTTGGAAAGTTATCCTTTCAACCTATTCCAAATTCCTACACCTTAAGCTAATGTAGGCTTGCTACCAGAAAATATAAATTGTTTAATGAAAATTTATAAGCTCTTTATTTTAAGGATGTTGTTACTCAAGGGGGAAATGGCGTGGACTAAATGATGTTTTGACCGACTCTAAACAATAAAAAGAAATGAGAATGCAAATATTTCACTTCAATGAAAGCTATATTACAAGAAGGAGAAAACGTTTATCATTCTGAGATGCACAATGTCCCAAAATTTTATTAAACTAATCGATATCAAGATCCTCAATAAATGATCCAAAGAGATTGTACACAATACATGATTCTCGGCCCCCCCCAATTCAAGACCAAAAAATGACAAAAACCATGAAATTTAGCTACTTCAAATGCAAATAAGCCCCCAATCTAATGCAAAGAAAGAAATTAAAGATTTTTATTTCAAAGATAGCTAAAAGCAATAACAAATCTCTTTAAAAAAAAAGCAACCCAAACATTTTTTTTTTCTTTTAAAATGAACTATTCAAAAAAAGAAGTGTTCTTTCACTAAACAATTCTAAAGAAAAACAATGCTTTGTAACTGAAAGACACTCAAAGCAAGAGATATCAAATATTTTAGAAGCAAACATGCTAAAACAAAGCAAAAAATGGCTAAAAGCATATTCAAAGCTGTCAAGCAGACTATAAATAGACCCAACAAATCACCCCAGACACTTATCTAAGATCTGGGTAAGGAAAAACCAATAAAAAATATTTTTTCACACAATCATCGCAGGCTACTAGACTAACACAATGTGACAATCCTGATCATTGCAAGTCATTGAAGACCACAATGTGACAATGTCACACTTTCTCTCAAAGTAGGGTGCATCAATCAAGGTAAAAATGGAAAAAATAAAAAGAAAGAAAGTTTTCTAGTGAAATAAACAATCAACGAGTCAATATGGATCTCCCAGTGACTCAAAAAACATAACCCAGGAAATAAAAGAAAGAAAGCAAGACAAACTAGGAAAACAAAAATCTGTATCCCCAGTATGGTCACCAATTTTGTTTCAGGACAAATCGGTAAGTACAGACACAAACAGATCTCCCTAGTTTCACCTCGAAACTAGAACAAAACAAGACATAATATAAAACTTTCCCTAAGTTTTAATTGTCAAGTATACTAACTAACAAGAGATACATGACATACCTTTTAAATGTCACTTGTCCTCGCTAGTGTCATCCTTGCTCTGTTTCAAGGCTTATGGGATGTTGAACCTATAAAAAGACATAAGACAACGAAGTAAAAGCAACAATGTATACTTAACAAAACCTATGTATGTGATCAAGGAGTCATACAATAAAATAAGAACAATTTTTTGGGAAAGAAATATATTACTGTATTAGAAATATGAAAAGGAGAATACAACCAATGCCTTGATGTTGTAGGGTCCCTTCCAACAGCTCCTTGCTTCCCACACACTTCTGCTCCATGGATCCCGAGACTATAGATATGACAACTACTTATGATCTCATCTTGATAAAGTGAAGCTCAAATCCAACACAGGCCCAAACACTCCATATGAATTAGCTATAGTTGAAGCTAATCCAAACTCTTGGCTAGACTAATATCTAATTAGTTGAATCTCTGTAACTAAGCTGAATTTCCAAAAATTCTCTAACCATTCCCAAGCTAACTTTCCCCATGAGAAATCCCCTCCTTTTATAAGATGAAAAGGATAAGGTGAGGAGGTTAGAATGATTACACTAGAATAGGGATGCAACTCAGATCCAAACCGATCAAAGGCCACCTCACCCTCAAAAATTCTATTCTAGAAGCATCAAGAAGCTTCTTTTCTTTGTACGGGCAATCACCACACCCTTAACACTAAGCAAACCGCGATGGTGTCGCATGCCACTATAGTAAAACCTGCATCGATTCTAGATAATCGCACCTTCACAATAGAGCAAGGTGTGATGATCCTTCTTAACAAGGTTTTTTTACAAAGGAAAAGATAATTTCATCTCTCTGGGAAAAATTTTCTTCATTCTTCTTCATGGATTAAGGAAATTGATCCTTCTAAAGACAAAGGATAGTGTACATCATTAATTGTCACAGGGGTGACAAAAATAATGTGTAACAATAAGAACATAACATAAACACTTATTTGTTAATGATTAACCAACTGGATGCAAATGAAGGATGAACCTCCCAACCATAGGAACTGCTAATCATTTTCTCTCATTAGAAAGCCACCCCCGAGCTGAGGCTATGAGTCCACAAGGAGATCCGGTCTGATAGCTATCCATTCTCCACACAGAGTATCTCCAAACCGAATTTCTACTCTCATAACAGTTCCAAACCTCCATCTCTCTCTTTTACCCACAACCCACACTACCCAAGGAATGTACTCCCTTCACTTCTCACAATCCCTAGGGATGTACCATTCATTTATCAAGGCCCACTAGTGCATTCATTTTGTTAGGAGTCACTTAGCTAGGAACTTTAGAAACTCTCAGTTGTTTCATATTTTCTCACAACAACCTTCACATGGCTCTAAGTCATTTTCTCCACAGGAAATCACACCACATTATTACAACCCGATTTTCCAGCACATAATCGTCTACTTAGCATAAAAAACACATCCAAACAATGGCTTCCTTCAAGTATGTTGTGGCTGGTCCTCTTCCCAACCTTATACTCCCCTTTACTGCCCAAAAACTGTGTGTAAAAAACATCCCAAATCTACATACAAATTTCCTCTTTCCCATGCTTACTTGACTCCCACTCTTCTCAAGGATGATTTTACTTCAACCCATTCTCTCCAATAAATTTGGGATGTGACCACTCACACCCACCCTCTTACACGAGTTTAATGATTGGCCTCTCATACACTCAATCAACAAATAGAAGGTCATACACAAAGATAATAATTTCAGGAATGTGGGTTGGATTAATACCCATGAATAATTCCCCCTTGGACCCCTCTCTCTTGTGGAATCATATACCCCCATCATTCTTGATATTATTTGTATCAAAACTAGCTATTATTCTTTTTATTAATTAATTAAAGTTCATAACATGAAATTCAGCCCCCGACCACATTATATCAATATGGGCTCTTCGCCCCAATGCATCGACTCACTAGAATAATTCACATTTATACAATTACATTATAATTCGCGGGGATTAGAACTAGGGATGTTACAAGACATCCCTTCTAACAACTGTCTGTTCACCTAGAATAAAAAAAAAGGGATGGATAGAAGGATAGCGGTGCGACTGGACATATTTTTAGTATCTGAAACTTTCTTCGAATCTAAGCAAGAAATCTTTGCTAACATTATTGAAATATCCCAAATCCCTCGGATCTAGATATTTACTGCTATGCTACTGATCTAGCTGCAGATATAATATTGAGTGCCTAGGGTTTCACATTATTCAATGGTGCACGACTCTCTATCAGGAGCACGTTCGGATGGTACATGACTACAACAAGGGGATTACAACAAATATGGCAGATCCTCCTGCAAATTCAAAAATTGTGGAATATTTATTTGTGATAGAAAAAATTACCTTTAAGGATGTTGTGGTGGGGGTTCCTCAGTCACAAGGAGAAGATATAGAACTGGGGGTTGTAGGAAATGGGAAGTCAAATCCAAAGGACTAGGACTATAAGGGGACAAGCAAGGACCACGAGGCAAAGCATATGTAGAACCATTGTGATAACCCCATATATGAGGTCACCTTGACATGTATTGGAGGCTACATCCAATGGATGAAACATTATGCACTAATCATAAAATTTATGGGTATTTGACCATAAAAAAGAGTCTTACTAGTCTAGATCAAATCCCACTGGAAGGTAAAAGGGAAAATGGATCTACAACTAAGTTCTATGGGATTTTTCATGATCATATTATCCTCATCAGAAGACATATACAAAGTCTTTGAAGAAGGTCCATATTTTTTCATCTCAGTCAGTCTGCATATGAGGTACTGGATGGAAATATTTGCCTCAAAGATGGAAGATTCCGCAATAGCTCCAGTGTGGATTCAACTGTACTTGCTACCATTAGAGTTTTGGGATCATGAAACCTTGGAGGGAATCAAGAACACACTCAGCTCATTCATTAAGATATCAGAGGTAACCAAATCAACCAGGTACATTTCTTATGCCAGAATGCATGTTTACATGAACGTAGCAGGAGACCTTCCAGACTCAATCATAGTTTCATATCAATATAATGATTGGACACAGACCCTATAATATGAACATATACCATTTCGATGCAGAAAATGCCATGTTCATGTCCACCTATTTAGGGATTTCCCCTAAATGCGATAAACCCAACAAGAAAATCCAAGGATTATGGCGACCAGGAGGGTTTCTCAAAAATACCCATCAAGAGTAAATCAGGGAGAAGGGAAAGCAAGCAAGCACAAGTTTCTCCAAAAAATAATAATGCTAATTGATTCCAAGCTCTAGAGGGGGAGACTAGTGAATAGAGAGAGGAGGAGACACCAATAAGGGGACATAAACAAAGCCTTTGAAGAGGGTCCATATTTTTTCAACTCGATCGGTCTGCATATGAGGTACTCGACTAAAATATTTTTCCCAGAGAAGGAAGATTTCGTAGTAGCTCCAGTGTGTATTCAACTATACTCTCTACCATGAAAGTTTTGGGATCATGAAACATTTGAGGGAATCAGGAGAACTCTCAGCTCATTCATTAATATCTCATAGCTAACCAAATCAACCAAGTACATTTCTTATGCCAGAATATGTGTTTACATGAACGTAGCAAGAGCCCCTCCAGAGTTAATCGTAGTTTCATATCAAGATAATGATTGGACACAGACCCTAGAATATGAACATATACCATTTCGATGCAAAAAAATCCATGTTCATGGCCACCAATTTAGGGATTTCCCCCTAAATGCGAAAATTCAAGGAGGAGGCTGACCAGGAGAGTTTCTAAAAAATATCCAACAAGAGGAAAGCAGGGAGAAGGGAAAAAAAACAAGAAGTGGTTTCTCCATAAAAGAATAATGTTAATTGATTCCAAGATCTGGAGTGGGACACTAGTGAATAGAGAGAGGAGGAGACACCACAAGACCAAAATACAGTCACTCAAAATGCAAGCACAAAGGGAGAGGAACTACGAAAATGTAGGAAGACTTCCCCATATCTCGGGACAGATTAGTTGGTAAAGGGGGGAACAGAGATGAAAGATACACATGAGAAATAATTTGAGTCGGAAGAGGAGGAAAAAGTGGAGACAACATGGGACATGGATCTGGAGGAATTTGAGGTGAACATGACTGTCCTAACCCTAAGAGAAAACATGGAGAACAAGAAGTTAATAATATGCCAATCCGCAATTTGCGCAAACTGCAAAGGGATTAGGTGAAAGGTAAAGACATATGTATATATTAGGCTTCTTTGTATTCCAATATAGGTACCCTAAGGATCAAAACTAACCCACTCAAACCTCTAAAAAAAACTTCAGGGGAGGAGAGGAAGAGGGGTAGGAATCCCCAAAAGCAAAATATTGAGGAAATAGGGGCCCTCTTGGTGGATTCTGGCCAAATGATAGGACTCCCAGACAAATATTTCCACCCCTAACCAAAGTGTTAACATGAAGATTATATCATGGAATGTTAGAGGCCTCAATGCCCCATCCAAGAACAATATGTTACAGAAGAGGTTCAATTAGGAGAAAGCAGAGATAATCATGCTATAAGGAACAAAATGTGACAAGGAGATGATGAAAAGATTAGCTCAGAAACTCTGGAAACGTTGTGCAGTAGAAGCGATAGAAGCAGAAGGGGCCTCAGGAGGGTTGGAAATCATGTGGGACTTAGATATCTTGGCTATATAGGTGCACTCCATTATTAATATAATTCTAACTGTAATATTTAGTGTCACGGGCTCTCTGGAGCAGGGGTATGTTTCAAACACATATGGCCCCCTAACCCCATGACAAAAGAGAGAATTCTTGGATGCTTTAAATTTTTTGGGTACCATTAGGCAACATAAACATTGGATTGTAGGGGGAGATTTCAATATGATAAAATCCGTATCGGAAAAAAGGGAGGAACTAGAAGACTAGATATAAAGAACGAGTCCTTTGGGGAAATGATAAAACACCTTAGGTTAATAAACATCCATTATAACGGTGGATTTTTCACCTGAAATAACAAAAGATGGAAGGATAGAAGGATAGCGGTGCACCTGAACATATTTTTAGGATAGTGGTGTGCCTGGATCATCCTGAATTCCAATAGAACTTGGAATTATGGTGGAAGGAGCAAAAAAATTTATATGGTACAGATATGTTCTAGTTCCAACAAAAACTTAGGCATGTCCGCAATCGCTTAAAGGTTTGTAACAAGGAATTTTTTGGCAATAATTTTAATGAAAAATGAAGATTGGAAGCTAATATGGCGGAGATATAGTCTAAGGCGATTCTGGGGGATCACTCGGAGGCAATGACCATAAGGGAAGAGGAGTTGATATTGGAACTAAACAAAATATAAAAACAAGAAGAAATGTTGTGGAGACAAAGTCCAAGATACAGTGTCTAAGAGAGGGGATAAAAACACTAAGTTCTTTCGTAATACTCTTCTACAAAGAAGAAGCAAAAACATGATCTCATCCTTAATATCCAAAGGAGGGGAAATTACAGAAACCCAAGAGGACATCAATGAAAAATTGACAAACCACTTCAGTTCCCTATTGACTAAACTAGAGCTTCATTAAGAGGGAGCCATTCACACGATTACAGAGTCCATCCCCATACTAGTTTCTCCAACATATAACCAAAGTATCATGAGACCTACATCTTTGGAGGAGGTCGAATCAACAGTCAAATACATGGCCTCAGAAAATGCTCTAGGCCCAGATGGGTTCACCACAAATATATTCCAGGCAGGTTGGCAAATTCTAGGACGAGATATATGGGAAGCGGTCGAGGAGTCCCATTCTTCAAGATCATTCCTACATGCTTTCAATGCCACCTTCATTGCCCTTATTCCCAAGGCTAAAGAAGTCATCACTGCATATAAGTTTCATCCTATCTCGCTTTGTAATGTAATTTATAAAACCGTAACTAATTTGATAGCCAATAGACGCAAACCCATCATATTCCTCATCATATCCTAGGAACAAGGGGGTTTCGTAGAAGGCCGAAAAATCCTAGATGGTATTATGGTGGACCAGGAGACCATTCACTCCCTCAATTCCATGTGGAAATTAGGGATGACGTTGAATTTTGATATGTCTAAAGTTTATGATTGCTTAAATTGGGTTTTCCTTGGGAATATGATGGAAGATTTTGGTTTCAAGGAAGACTGGCTGGAATGGATTTTAAACCTAGTATCCTCAACTTTATTTTTAATCCCAGTCAATGGATCACCCTCTAGAATCTTTAACCCATCCAGGTGTTTAATACAAGCTAATCCCCTCTCCCACTTTCTTTATATCATTCTTACAAATAGTTTGGGGTGAATTTTAAACAAGGATCTTTCAGATGGATCCATCCAAGGCATCTCCCTTCACTCCCTAATGGAGCCTCTCACACATGTTCATTTTGTGGATGATACTTTATTTTTGGTTCAACCAACTGGTCGAGAATCCCTATCCTTTAAGAAGGTCTTGGAGATTTTCAAAAATCCTCTAGGGCCCTAGTTAACCTAGACAAATCACATTTTTTTTTCTTTAACACTCCTCAATCAATCCAAAGAAACATAGATCTTCTTATGGGTTTTCAACATGCTACCCTCCCTTCCAAGTACTTGGGGGAACCTCTCAATGACAAAGTTGTCTACAATGCTTCATGGGAATATCTCCTATCCAAAGTGGAAACCAAGCTGACCAGTTGGAGGCATCATTTCCTCTCTCTCCCGAAAAGAATTTTGATGATAAAATCAATCCTCATGTCCATGCCAATGTATTTATTCTCATTTATGGCAGCTCCTAAGAACATTTTAAAGAAAATTAAGAATATTCAACACTCTTTCCTATGGGGAGGAGTGATTAAAGAAAAAAATGGGTGTTGCTGGCATGAAAAAATATGTGCATGCCCAAATCCCAGGGAGGTATGGGAATTAGAGAACCCCAAGCGGTTGACAAAGTGATATGTTTGAAGCTGTGGTGGAGATGGGTAAATAACTTGGAGGCCCAACAGGTAAAGTTGTGGAAGATCAAATAGTCCCCATAGACACCCCAGGAGAACTTGATCAAGGTGGAGGGGGGTAGTCCAAGATCTTTAATATAGAGTAATTCTTGGAAGAATAGAGGAATTTTCCAACAACAAAGTTTCTAGGAGATTCACAATGGTTGCTCAACTCTCTTTTTGGATGATTTATGGGATCAACATCTAGTTCTAGGGAACTTTGGGCTCCTTCAACCAATGATACACTCAATGATAGAAAAAGGTTGGACCAAAGTCTGTCACTATTGGCAATCCCAGTCGAATATAAGAAACCCATACACTGTGTCCTGGAAATACTTGGGAGATTGTCCTATAGCATGGGACAAGGAATATTTTTTTTTTATGTTGGATATTTTGTGGGATTTCCAAATAGAAGTAAGAAAATGTTTGAACATAGTCATATGGGGATTACATGGCAATGGAAACTTTCCTGTGAAAGATGCCTATCTAGAAGCGATAGGTGTTGGGGCTCAAAAATGTCTTATTCTCATCCACCTTTCCCTTCATCATTCTTCACATTTCATCGCCCCATTAACCTTTCACGATATCATTTCCATAAATATACTTGGGTTTCACCTTATTGTTCTCCACTTTATTGATTTTAG
>JASDQU010377603.1:0-11319 GCA_032191745.1 Picea mariana | reverse complement strand
TGGCTTGCAATGCATTATCAAATTATGTCAAATATGGGATATAATATCTATTATGGATGATCAAAGTTTGTGAGTGCATCGTGCCCTCACTAGGAGAAAAAAATATCTTCTTATGGTAATCACCCCACAATCTCCAACCAAACTTTGGGGGTTCACACCAACAAGTTAAAATCACAATAGAAAAACTCTCAGGATGATAAGCGTAGAGGGTGAAATTCCAATGTGCAATTTCTCCAGGAAATTGGGGACATCTTGGTTAATTCAGGGAAGAATGCGTTGATCACGAACTCATATCAACCCTCCCTTCCTAAAAAATTCCAATGAAGATCATCTCCTAGAACGTTTGAGGTATAAACAGTAAGAGAAAGCAGAGGCTCTTATGAAATAAGGTATGTATTGAATCCCTTGATATTTTAATGCTACAAGAAACAAAGAGTTGTGATGAAAATACAACAACCATTCTTCAAAAGGTGTGGAGGAATAGTTGATCAATGACCCTCGATGCTAGAGGTGCAACGAGAGGAATTGTCATTCTCTGGAACCCAAATACCATCATTTTAGACAACTTCTTCACCATTGAGAGAATCCTTTTATCTCAATTCATACTTATAGGTTAGTAAAAACCTGGCTTTATCACCAATGTCTACGGACCCCAGCCTATAGTGGAGAAATATACCTTTTTTCACAATCTGAGCAATATGGTGGGTTTCATTCGAAACCGTCACTAGATTCTAGAAGAATATTTTAATATCATCTCCTCCCTTGGGGAGAAAATAGCGGGGATTTGTAGGATGGAGCCAGATAGTGATGCCTTCAACTCCTTCTTTCAAGATAAAAAACTGATAGATATCGAAACCTCTAATGGACTGCACACTTGGAACAATTGAAGGGCAGGATCCCATCAAATAGCATGTTGGATGGATTGCTTATTGATAACATAATATCTAACACTCTTCAGTCAAGGAATAACAACCAACATTCTTCCTTCGACAAGCTCAGATCACTAGCCTAATTGCCTCTCTTTCGAAGCTCCGAGAACCCCTCTCAAGAGACCCTTTTGCATTGAAAAGTTTTGGCTTTCTCAAAAGTTGCTTGTGCAAAAGTAATATACTGCCTGTGCAGAGAAGGGTGTTTGGATGAAGCTTTAAAACTATGCAAGGAAATAGAATTAAAGGGAACCATGCCTAATGAAGCTACTAAATAATCTATGTACTTTGCAATGAAGGCCACCTCGTAGAAGCTTTTTGGTTACTATGATCCTCTAGGGGTTACAATACATGGATAATTCAAGTGACAACAATTATTTCCCAGGGCATTTTATTGCATAAGGCCTTGATCAAACTCGTGGATGGTTCTATAATCTTATGGTGTTATCAAATGCTTTGTTTGGTAAAACAACGTTCAAAAATATGATTTGCAATGGTCTCTTTTTATCTGAGGATGGAAAGAGAATGAGAAAAAGACAAAATAACTATCCCTCATGAATGGAAGTTGTGGACAACTATGGAGATGATGCTCTCCAGTTATATCTTATCTGTAACTTCCCCAGCCACCAACAAGCTGGCCAATGTTACCAACACTACCTTAACTTAGCCTTTAAATATTTGATACCAAATTGTAACATTCCCCAGCCATCAACCCCACTACCGACAATGCTACTACACGGAATCATTCTCAAACTTGTAAAGTATGCATTTAAATGAAGGTAAATGACTTAACAGAGTAAACATACAATTACTGCTAACATACAATGTTAATGGAATTAACAGTAAATATCATTGCAATGGAATACATGATAATACTGCAAACATCACAGGCATGTATCTTAATTGAAATCAAACACATGCATATACTTATCGTTGAAACTGTAGTAACTCCACCAACCACGTGCAAACCTTCCACGAACCTTGCAACCTTAGACCATGCTACTCATCACGCTCAGCAGTGGGTCACCCCTGATCTGGGACCAAGCTCCACCTAGGGCAATGGAATCCTAGACTAGACTGAGGTTACATGAAAATTGCACAGAGCAACTAGAAGGATTCTCTCCAAGAGCCTTCTTATGCCTACTACTCATGGACTCTCATTCCCCACATGATTGTTCCAACCAGGAGTATACAAATTCACAAGCACAGTCCATCGCTTCTTCACCTCCCTCTCTGGGTCTCGGAAACATGCCAGATCAAGAATTCTTAGAGCTCCACAGCTAGTGTTGGACTCTCTTTGGAAGAAAACCACTCCCCAACAGACTCTCTCACCTGAAGAGAGTTTCTCACAAGCCTGAAAAACTACCTCTTCTACCACGGGCCTGACAACTTGGTTCTTCAACCAGTTTTCAACTCAATTCCCACAAGTTCAGAAATCAACAACAACAACAACTTTTGGTTCACTCACGGGTGACATCAACAACAGGAAAATTGAGCATGGACATTCAAAAAATGACAACAGACTACTAAGACACAACACAGTTCAGATAACACCGGTTTCCCGGATGCATGACAGACAATCCTCGCAGGGGTCGAACACAGACTCAATAGTTCAGACAAAGGGTGTATTGGCTTCTCATGAAAAAATCACCACTTTCAGGTCTCAGAGCTGCGTGAGGCTTACCAAACTCTGATGCAAAGATCCCTCGGTTCAGACAACGGATGAACAAATGGAGGATGAACCCCCATCATGGCTCAATTCTTGGGTTAAATTGCATGTGTCTGGTTCGACACATGTCACCCATGAGGCTGCATGTGCTCCATCTACATGCGTTCCCTTTTGCACATGTTTTCCCTTGCAGAAACTTAGGATAAAAACATACATTTCACATAATTTTTGGAATAATAATGAATTATTATCCCTTTTTAGTGGTAAGCCCCCTAGCTTAGCCCCTATGCCCAACACTTAGCCTTTCTTTCCACCTTTCAGCCCCCTTTCCCTTACCCACTCTGTGGAAGCTTAGTCCCCCATCACTCTTTCTTTGTGGTCAGTATGCATGCAACGATGTTTATATTTTTATTAATGTTCTGCATAATACATATACAAAAACAGGTGCATGGCCTTAACACTTAGGCTCTCCGGCCTAATAAACACATAAGCCTACCAAATTATCAATAATTGGCTCACCAGCCTACAAAAAATGATTTACAATTCATAAACATGATTACAACAGGGCTCGTCCTTGGGGATATTACAATCCCCTCCCCTTATTTTTGCATTGTCCTCAGTGCAATTTTCACACAATATCGACAAGATTTTCAAAATATTAAAAAAAATGAGGGCATTCTTCCTGCATAGCATCCTCATGCTCCCATGTCGCGTCCTCAGGACCGTACCAGGTCCACTGGACCTTTACATGCCCTATGGCTCGATTCCATAGTTGTTTGCTTTTTCGGTCCAATATGCGCACATGATGCACTTGCAGGATACCTTCTAGCTCCACATGCATCACATTCCAATCAATTACATGATTAGCATCAGGTATATATTTCTTAAGAAATGAAACATGAAACACATTATGTACATTCATGGATGTAGGTAATGCAAGGATATATGCAACTGGCCCAATCCTTTCTAGGATTTCAAATGACCCACAAAATCTGGCTGCCAACTTGGTGCAGTTTCCCAACTTCAAGGAACTCCTATTGGCTTTTACTTTCAGGAAAATGAGATCTCCCACTTTAAAATCTCTATGGGTTTTGTTGTTATCAACATAACGTTTTTGCCTGTCTTGGGCAACCTTTAAATTCTGCTTAATTTTGATCATTTGTTCTTACATTTTCTTGAGCAACTCTAGCCCAACTACTGCCCTGTCAGCTGGATTATCCCAGCTTATTGGAGTATCACACTTTCTGCCATAAAGTTCTTCAAATGGGCTCATCTTCAACGATGCTTGATACCCATTATTGTAGGCAAATTCTACCAAGTGCAGGTAGTCTTCCCATTTCAATGGTTTGTCCATCACATACATCCTTAGCATGTCTTCGATTACTCTATTCACCCTCTTTGTCTATCCATCAAACTCAGGATGATAAGCTATGTTAAATTTCAGATTCGTTCTGAATCCTTTGAACAACCCCTTCCAGAAATTTGAGGTAAATTTTGGGTCTCTGTTAGACACAATTGTCTTGGTAATTTTGTGCAATCATGCCACTTCCTTCATAAATATGTTGACAACATCCGATGCCTTGTGAGTAGTCTTTAACAGAATGAAATGGGTAGCTTTCGTAAGCTTGTCCACTACCACCATAATTGAATCATGTTGCTTGCCTATTCTAGGCAATCTTGTGAAGAAATCCATTGTAACTACTTCCCACTTCCACTCAGGAATGGGTAAAGGTTGCAGCAACCCTACTGGGTGTCTGTGCTAAGCTTTAAACTTCTCGAACTCCACACATCTGGTGATGTATTCAACAATCTCTTTCCTCATACTTGGCCAAAAGTAACGGCTTTTGACTTCTGCCACAATTTTCTGATATCCAAGTTGCCCTTGCTGTAGCTTTGCTACCAGCTCCATATACTGCAAATCTTCCTTTGCAGCTTCCAAAATTCTCCCCTTTATATCAGTTCAGTACATTCTAATGGCTGCAACATGTAATTCCTGTACTCTTTTGCTGAGTGCATCAACCACTTTATTCTCCTTCCCTTTGATATGCTTGATATTGAAGTTGTATTAACAGAGAAACTCCAACCACCTACTCTGTCTAGCGTTCAAGTTTAGCTTATCAAACAAATACTTCAGACCGTTATGGTCTATTCTTAGTTTGAACTTCCTTCTTATGAGGTAATGCCTCCATTTATTTAGAGCGTGTACTATGGCTGCCAACTCCAAATCATGAGTTTCATAGTTCCTTTCGTGCTCTTTCATCTTTCTGGATTCATAACAAATTATGAATCCATTCAAACCAAAGACTCCTCCCAATCCTTCTTTACATGCATCTGTGCACACTATGAAATCTTCATTTGAATTTGCAATCCTCAAGATTGGAGCACTGGTTAACAATTGCTTCAATTACTGGAAACTTTTCTCATAATCTTCTGTCCACTGAAATTTCTTCTCCTTCCTTTGCAAAGAAGTGATAGGGTGAGCTATCCTCGAGAACCCTGTGATAAAACTTTTGTAATAACCAGCTAGACCCATGAAGGATATAACTTCTATCATGTTCTTAGGTGCTGACCATTCTCTAATGGCCTCAATCTTCTCAGGGTCTACAACTATCCCATCCTTCGAAATAATATGCCCCAAGTAATGGATCTTCTCCTGATAAAATGAGCACTTGCTCAACTTAGCATACAGTTAGTGCTCTCTTAGCACCTACAACACCATCCTCAGATGTTTTTCATGCTCTTCCTCCGAACTTGAATGCACTAGAATGTCATCCAGGAATACTATGACAAACTTGTCTAGATAGTCCCTGAATACAACATTTATCAGGCACATGAAAACGACGGGTGTGTTCGACAACCCAAAAGGCACCATTGTGAATTCATAGTGACCATACCTTGTTCTAAAGGAAATATTACTAGTGTCTTCATATTTTATGATTACTTGGTGATATCCTGACCTGAGATCTATCTTAAAAAAGATCTTCGCATCCTTCAACTGATCGAAGAGATCATCAATCCTCGATAGAAGGTATTTTTTCTTTACAGTTACTTTGTTCAATTGTCTGAAAGCGATACAGAATCTCAGGGTTCTGTTCTTCTTCTTCATGAAAAAGATCAGGGCTCTCCAAGGTGACACACTTGGGTGTATATATCCCTTCTTCAGAAGCTCTTCAAGCTGTAATTGCATTTATTTTAGCTCTGGAGTACTCATTCTGTAAGGAGATTTTGACATTGGAGCTTCTCTAGGCATCAAGTTTACAGAGAAGTCAATATCTCTTTTTAGAGGTAGTCCAGGTACCTCCTAAAATACATCTTCAAACCCCTTTAGTACCGCATGATATCCAATACTTGACACCTTATCCTTAGGTGTTTCCTCCACATGGGATGCAAATAATTGACAACCTTTTCTGTAGCATTTCTTTAGCTGCATCGCTGAGATTTCTCTTATAACAATAGCTCTGGGAATTCCTTGGACTATTTTCTGATTTCCTTCCTCATCCAGAAAGGTGAATTCCTTGTTACGATAGTCCAATATGGCATGGTGCTGGTCTAACCAGTCCATCCCAATCAAAGAATCGTAATACCCTAAAGGAAGAATATTCAATTCAGCCTTGGTGCTCAGTCCATTCATGTCCACTGGACATGACTTAACTAACTCAATGAATTTCCTGTTGGTTCCTGTAGCCAACTGCACTAACCAATACTTTTCATGTTTTCTTCTCGACAAATGCAAACTTTCCACCACTCAAGGATCTACATAACTATGGTTAGCCCTTGAATCAATTAAAATAGTAACTGGTTGGTTGTTAATCATACCTTCTACTTCAATCATGTGTGATTGAAATTCAGCTTGCTTGTTGTCCAGGGCTACATAGAGCCTTGGCATTATACTGCCCATGTCCTCCACTATTTCAACTTGCTAAACATTATGGACAACTCTCACTTTTCCATTTTTTTGGGGACAATCTCTGTACTTATGGTTCCCCTGACAGCCCCAACACTGAATGGGCATCTGCCTTGGCCTTTGTTCCCCTACATCAATGATTATTTGCTCTCGAAATGATGGCTCTCCTTGAGAACTGTGTTTGAAAAAGGGAGGTTTGTTTCCCTTCTGCCTCTGTTCTTTCTTGAACTTCCTATGGTCATCCCAAGCCTTCCGAAAGGTAGGATTTTCCTTTTGTTGTTCATATAAGAATCTCGCTCTTCTTATCATTTCTTCCATAGTCTTAGGGTCATCATACTAGATCTTGTCCCCAATGGAAGGTGGAAATCCACTCAGATATCTCTGAATCTTGACAGTCTCATCTTTGATGAATGGGACATACTTTAGCAATTCCAGAAACCTTCGTTCGTATTCGTCAATGGTCATGCTATCCAGCTTGAGTTCATAGATATCTTTCATTTTTCTGTCATAATATCTCTGAGTCAAGTATTTATTCTCGAAATACCTCTTGAATTATTTCCAAGTGATATATTTTTCTATAATGTTCTGCACCTGCACAAGTTGATCCCACCACATGGATGCTTTTCCTTTCAGTTGATACATCGCAATTCTTCCTTCCGCATGAGAGGAATAATTATGTAGTTGGAAGTATTTCCTCATACCAAGAAACCATGCTTTGACATATTCCTCCTTCTTATGTTCTCCATCAAATGTAGGAGGCTTAATATTGTTCATCTCACCCTTCAGTTCAACCACTCCAGGTCTCCTGTGCTTACTGGTAGGAGATGGTCTTTTACTACTGTCTTCCCTTCTCTTGGAGCGAGCTTGGGAGTGATGATGGTGTCTACCAACACTCCTTGACCTTCTTCCCTTAGAGGTCTGATGACTCCCTATTCTGCTCGAGTCACTCTCCTTATCCAACTTATTTTCTATTCTGTCCAAACTCTTTAACAAATTTACGTTGAATTCACCTTGTTTTTCCTGAGCTTTCCTGATCTTTTTGCTATCTGCTCGGTGAGTTTGGGCATATTTTTGCAATCCTTCTATGATCTTCTTCAGGTTTTCTTCCTTGTCTATCTCTTCTCCATGGCCATTGGAGTTCAATCCCTCGACTCCGAAATGAGCATCCATTCCTTTTTCTTCATCTTTGGAACTGGAAGTAGTCCATACTCCTTCCATTTCTTTTGCACTCAGTGGAAATTCTATTTGGTTTAGGTACTTGTTAAAATTTTGCTTCACAATGTGTAGAGAACCAGAATTTGTCAGGTCATTAATCCTTAAAAAATCCCACAACATTCATAAACAACTTGATTTAATAAAAACGTTCAGTTTTCTATGAGTTCTTTGAGATCTTCTCAGCTCTATAGGAAACTCGGGCCTTAGTCCCTTTTTTCTTAGTTCCCCAACCCATGCGACCATGGGTCATGACCAAGTGCTAGAAATTCAAGATTCTCTAATCAATACTTTGGAGTTTCAGGTTTCGGGGTTTTGGGATTTCGGTCCTGGAGGCTTCCACACTCACTTCCCTCTCCAACTCATGACTTCTGAACATCTGACCTTTCTAGCCTCCGACCCACAACACAACCGTCACCAACCACAGTGGTGACACGTGGTGTACTTAATAAGGTCCACATTACCTTAGGTGATGCCATCCAGTCCCACTGAGTATACTTTTCCTTCGGGGCCCACTGTCACATGACACACATTCCATGTACCCACATCTATCCAAGTGGCGTCGGCATGGCCCACTACTTTGGCTCTTCGGGATTTCACGATTTTGGGCTTTGAGAGTTTGTGCATCAACACATCTCACTTCTCCCAATAGTCAAACTCCAAAATTATGATCTTCCCTTCTGCTTGATCCAACGATCAAATGCTTTTTCTTAGATCTACAATGTAGATCTTCTCAGGATTTCAGGGTTTCAGGTTTCAGAATTTTTTGCCTCAGTGCACCTTGCTTCTCTCGATAGCCAAACTCCCAAAAGGCTTCCTAGATATCCTTCCGACACCTTCTATGGATTTGACAGTCGTAAGGACTCTCGTTCCAAATAGATCCTACTGCTCCAACACCCCAAATGTTGAGCGCTCTCTCTGTGTGTTCAAAACCACGTCTTCTGCGATTTTATTCTACTGCTACTCCTCCTGAGCTTCGTAACATGACCAAGTAACCCCTTGGCACTCATAAACATTCTGAGGTCTGAAATTAGTCCTCTAGACACAATTTACTCTCAAAACCTTGGGTCCAAAGACCACTTATCATGCCCATCTAGGCTCAGTGTGGAAACATGGCTCTGATACCATATTGTAACATCCCCAGCCACCAATAGGTTGGGCAATGTTACCAACACTACCTTAACTTAGCCTTTAAATCTCTGATGACAAATTGTAACGTTCCCCGACCATCAACCCCACTACCGACAATGCTACTACACATAATCATTCTCAAACTTATACAATATGCATTTAATTGAAGCTAAATGACTTAAGAGAGTAAACATACAATTACTGCTAACATACAATATTAATGGAATTAACAGTAAATATCATTGCAACAGAATACATGACAATATTGCGAACATCACATACATGCATTTTAATTGAAATTAAACACATGCATATACTTATCTTTGAAACTTTAGTAACTCCAACAACCATGCGAAAACCTTCCATGAACCTCCCAGCCTTAGACCACACTGCTCATCATTCTCAGTAGTGGGTCACCCTTGATCTGGGACCAAGCTCCATCGAGGGAAAGGGAATCCTAGACTAGACTGAGGTTACATGAAAAATGCACAGAGCAACTAGAAGGATTCTCTCCAGGAGCCTTCTTACGCCCAGTACTCACAGACTCTCATTCCCCACATGCTTGTTCCACCCGGGAGTATACACCTTCACAAGCATAGTCCATCGGTGCTTCACCTCCCTCTCTAGGTCTCGGCAACAGGCCGGATCAAGAATTCTCAGAGCTCCGTAGCTGGTGCTAGACTCTCTCTGGAAGAAAACCACTTCCCAGCAGACTCTCTCACCTAAAGAGAGTTGCTCACAGGCCTGAAAACCTGCCTCTTCTACCACGGGCCTGACAACCCAGTTCTTGAACCAGTTTTCAACTCAATTCCCACAAGTTTAGAAATCAACAGCAACAACAAATTTTGGTTCGCTCACAGGTGACAACAACAACAGGAAAATTGGGTGTGGACGTCTAGAAAATGACAACATACTACTAAGACACAACACAGTTCAGATAAAACTGATTTCTAGGATGCGTGATAGGCAATCCTCGCAGGGGTTGAACACAGAATCAACAGTTCAAACAGAGGGTGTATTGGCTTCTCAAGAAAACATCACCACTTTCTAGTCTCAGAGCTGTGTGAGGCTTACCAAACTTAGACGCAGAGATCCCTCGGTTCAGACAGCGGACGACCAAATGGAGGATAAACCCCCATCATGGCTCAATTATTGGGTTAAATTGCATGTTCCTGGGTCAACACATGTCACCCATGAGGCTGCGTGTGCTCCATTAACATGCATTCCCTTTTGCACACGTTCCCCCTTCCAAGAACTTAGGATAAAAACATACATTTTACAAATTTTTTGGAATAATAATAAATTTTTATCCCTTTTTAGAGGTAAGCCCACTAGCTTAGCCCCTATGCCCAACACTTAGCCTTTCTTTCCATCTTTCATCCCCATTTCCCTTACCCACTTCGTGGAATCTTAGTCCTCCATCACTCTTTCTTTGTGGCCGGTCTTCACGGATCGATGTTTATATTTTTATTAATGTTCTGCATAATACATATACCAAAACAGGCTCCTAGACTTAACACTTAGGCTCTTCGGCCTAATAAACATATAAGTCTACCGGCTTATCAATACTTGGCTCACAAAACATGATTTACAATTCATAAAGATGATTACAACAGGGCTCGTCCTTGGGGACATTACAATATCAATTCACCAGTTGTATGGGAAGAACCCATGAAATTTAAGAAGGATGATAGTGGTACTGGTGCTGTGCCTTGTGCTCCTACCTTTGGAGATGATGATTACTGTGTTTTCTCACATGCCAATATTTTTAAGAAGGGTGAGGATCTTCTAATCCCAGTTGATGCAAATGGATGCTTTATTGAAAAGGTTGTTGACTTCAAAGGACGATATGTAAAAGATGTTGATAAAGATATTATATCTGCTGTGAAGGCTAAGGGAAGATTGGTTAGTTTGGGCAACATTATGCACTCATATCCATTCTACTAAATATCAAAGACACTTTTGCTTTATAGGGATGTGAAAAGCTGGATTGTTGCTATGGAGAATATTAAAGACCAACTATTGGAGAATAATAAACAAATGACATGGGTTCTTGATTATGTTAAGGAAAAACGCTTTCACAATTGGCTTGAGAATGCTAGGGATTGGGAAATCAGTCGAAGTAGATTTTGGGGCACACCTCTCCCTATATGGATTAGTGACAATGGAGAGGAAATTTTTTTTGTGGGGTCAATTGAAAAGCTAGAGGAGATTTTATGAGTCAAGGTGGCTGATTTCAATCGACATAAAATTGATTACATCATAATTGTTTCTAGAAGAGGTCCCAACTATGGAGTTCTTAGGCGTGTTGATGATGTTTTTGATTGCTGGTTTGAGAGTGGGTCAATGCCTTATGCTTACATTCATTATCCATTTGAGAAAAAAAATCTTTTTGAGAGTGATTTCTAGGCATTATCATTCTGCTCATGACTACGTGTGTAAGGTCGTATTCATTGCATCACAACTCTCATCATTAG
>JASDQU010377594.1:0-11320 GCA_032191745.1 Picea mariana | reverse complement strand
AAGTTTTACAGTAGGTAAAACCCTAAATAAAGGAGCCCAAAAATGGTTACATATCCTTGCATATCATTGGCTACAAATCTCGTGAATCTCAAGATTCTATTACAGTCGAATATAAGTGGGTTTACCAGACGATTACCAATCTACCTCCATTCGGTCTTCAGCTAGTGTCCATGCACCCTCCTATCGGCCTATTGTTAGTTGATCTCTTTGAATTTCTGTCGATTCATTCAACTTCAACTTTATCTGGTCGATCCACCTCGACCTTCGACTTGTTTTTGATTTCTTCGATTTCGACTTTACCCGATCGATCCACCTTGACCTTCGACTTTCACTACAAAGAATATAAAAATCCAACACTTCTTGGGGCCACACATGTGGGTAGAGCATATTGTGGAGCTCCCCTCTTCTCTTTGACTTGTCCACTCACATGTGGAGTTGGTTGAGGTGGTTATTTCAAGATATATTATTTTATTGGCTTGGAGAGGTTGTGTACCATGGTATTAAGAGTGTCTATTGTTTTAGCTTTTGGTTTTCTACCTATTGTATTGAGAGTGCCTCTTGTTTTAGCTCATGTTTTTCTACCCATTATATTGAGAGGATATTTATATATATAAGGAGGGAGACTCCTCACTTTTCATTTAGAGTAGGAGAATATGAGAAATCACTTGGCTTATTTTTATTGGTGTTCTTAGTTCATCTTATTATTTTTCTTGAGAATTTATTTGTAAAGAGTCTAACAAGAGGTTTTTCATGCGATAGGTGAAGGTGGATGAAGAAGCTAGCAAGGATCCACAAGAGTATTACAATGCTACAAGTGGAGGATCTTCACAGGGAAAGGTAACTTCCTTATAGTCCTTAGTTTTTTGTGTATGTATATAGGGTATTGAGTCTAGCAAATATTAATTTGATTTCTATCTCTTACCTTAGAATAGAGTAGAGAATACTCATTTCTATTTGAAGAGCTGGTCACACACTCTTTTTACCACTCATATCTTAGAGCATATAAGTGTCTCTTGGAGGAATTTTCTTGGTACACCTTAGGGTTGCATATTTACCAATAATTGATGCAAGGATCAAGCCTCAAGAAGTATTAATTTGACCCCATAGCCCAATAGAGGTTTGGCACTGGTCTTTTATTTTCTCTCTCTCTCAAAATTTAAAAAATTTAAAATTTCTTTTCTTTGCTTTGTTTTAAACCAATCTAGGGTTTAAATTTATCATATCCTAGATCTAGATTGTTTCTTTGAAGTCCTGAACCAAATTCTAGATTTATATTAAGATTGAATTTTATTTTGGCAAGTCATATTGTTTATTTGATGCTTAATCATTTGGATGATTACACATATGTTAGATCTATTGTTTAGTTTTTTCAAAGTTTTGGATGGATCTAACCTATCACCATGAATAAACTCTAATGTGCTTGATATATATATATATTGAGTTTATGTCATTTTAATTAATGTCATAAAATACATGGTATAAGGAATACTTGAGCTTGATTTCATTGATAAAGGTTTCAATGATTTGGAATAAATCCTCACATCTTGGCAACACTTGAAAATTTTCATCTTGATGCAAAGATTTGATATGTATGATGTGAATCTAAATTTAATGGCATATAAATGCATGTGAAACACTTTGAAATCAACTTTTTTTTACTAACATAATTGAAAACTAGGGAACATGTGTACTTGTGTGACATGGAGTTGATTCTAACCACTACCACTATAATCTCCAGGTGCATCGCACACCCCCCAAGAACGACACATGGGCTAGGAGAGGTTTGAACCAATGACATTGCAAGGAATGCATTAACATTGCACTCTATCACCAACTGATCTACACCCCCAGGGGATCTTTGAAATCAATCTTAGTACACACATTGAGACACACTTTTATCATTTTTGGTACATATTTTACAACATTTAAATTCTACAAACAATCTAATTCATCAAACTAGCACTTAAGCATTGGATTAAATCTTAAGTTTGAATTGTTTCCATTTTTTTTATAATACTATTTATGGACTAATACTTCATCTAAATGATGAATACAATTTCTTATTCAAGGTTGTGTGTACTTTCTAGCATAAACTTAAATACATAAAAACATTAACTAATTATCTCGGTTTCTTTGAATTTTATGGTTAATGTGACCTCTTTCAAGGTTAATGATTGATGACATTTCCACATGAAATCCGATCTATCTCACTATCCTAAATTTTGATATACATTACAACAATGGGTTAATGATATTTCACATGGTAATCCTTGGAATGGTTCTCTAAGTATGGTGAAATGTTTCAATGAGTGATGAACTCCTTTCATGGTTACATTCTTAAAAGTTAAATTTCGTTGATACTATTCCATCTTAATCTCATTGAATGTGTATACTTCATATGATAATTGTTGAATGGTGAATGAGAACATTGTTTATGATTTCCACATCTCATTTGAATGATTGTTAATGGTTGATCTCATTGGTTATATGAGCAATTTGAATGGTAATCAAGCCTAATTTACTCATATAACATTGTTATTTTCTAGCATATAACAATCACACTTGTCTCATATCATTTAGATTTTGTTTGATCTAGTCATTTAGTAAACTACTTACAGATACTTAAACTTGTATTGTACCTTGAGAGTGAGTGGTTTCAAGTCGCTAGTCTTTCGTTAAGTTTAATTTAGGAGAAATATTCTTCCTATACAAATACCTAAATTGATTTGGCCATTAGGGACACCCCTGTTAGGTTAGGAAACTCCCTTTCTCAGCCTAAAAGTGAGAGGCAAGGCCATTGAGGTGACAATGGGTGGCTTTCCTTATAGTTTCTTCTAGTCTCTCCTACTAAGGTTGGGAAATTTTCTTTAGTTGGAGTTTGAGTAGTAACAAAATCAACAATGACGCACATCCCAAATGCATAGAATTATTGGACAATCAAACAAATCATTATGGGTGAATGTGGATAAACAATATTTAGGTGAAATAAATCTAGCAATTAAATACACAATGAAATGAAGGAAGGAAAAACAAATAAAGATATATGTATGCCTTATCACCCAGATCTCTGCAAGGGCATCATCCACAAGAAAGGATGAATGTTTCAGTGTGGGATAGAAAGTCAAAACATGTTGGTGAAAATCTTGCAACCACGTCACAATTTTTCCCAGACTACATTCTTTAATATGACCCAACCGATAAGAATACCATTTTGATGTGTGTTGAAATCCAAAATGGTGTATAAAGAATACTTCCATGCATGAGATTTCATGAATGCAATATTGCAAAAATATAATGTTGCATGGTCATAAGGCCACTAGAAGCAACCATTTCATGAACACACATTTCAAAATAATAATTCCCTAGTAGACAAGCATTTGAGGAATTCAAATTACATAACAATAAAACACCTACTTGGTAAATTAGGCCACTAGAAACAAGTAAATGAGAAATAAGTAATTCATGAATTCATTTTACATAATATAACACCATCTTGGTAAATAAGGTCACTTAAAAAATAACATCGAAGTAGCAAGTATGACCCCTAGAATTAAGAATTTGATGAATTAATATAATATAATTGGACTTGTAAACAATTTTTCTATAAATAATATTTTCAAAAAAAATTACTATAAAGAATAATGCAAGCTTAGTAAATAAAGCGAATAGAAACCAAAATACCTAGTATTTGTGTGTGGAAAAAGTAGAATCCATTGCAAGGAAATTGTTGTTTCCATGCCTGACAACCTTCTCCACTTTCCATGTCATCATTATCCCTAGCATGTATGGATATTATTTAGTAGGAATACATCCATCTCATTCCACAAATACATCCATCTCGTTCCACCCAATACTGGATGCTAAGGGAGACATCCTCATGAATCCAATATCGCAAGTCATCAACCTATTTTCTTTGATTTATGATGTCTCCTTTTGACATGAATGCATATATCCCCATTACGAGAAAATTTTCACGAGCTTGTTGTGCATCAAACATCTAAACATGCATACTATGTATCTCAATTGAAGAAAAAACAACAAAAAAGAGGGGGGCAATCTAATGTCTTACACGTTCCAATAAGTACATATGGTGAAGTTTCCATTGGTGTGAAAATGTAGGATTGACCATGGATTGACATGACCATGGAAAGGACAACTATTTTTGTCTACATTCCAAGACCGACTATAAACAATGATCACTAGATGTGGTCTATCTAGGACCATTCTAACTATGTAATGGAATTGACTTCTTCTCTTTCTCTTCTCTCGATTAGGATGTTTTTATCTTTTATTTTTCAAAGGATCTCTAACAACACATCTATAATCCTCTGGGATATAAGAACACCATTTCCTAAAAACATAAAAGAACTTGTTAAATCTTGGCATTAAAATAACATATCATAAAATGTGGGTTCATATAGAATGACGAGAACAAAATATGATAGATTAGGCTTATAATGTCGTCATAAAATGTATTACATAAAAATAAACTTATTTGTAGGTTTTTAATTAAAAAAAAACTTCTCAATGCATATCTCTCTATAATGCCAACATGACCACAATGAAAAACAAAGAGAAACGTATGTGATAATAACACAATATATAATTTTGGTAGACCATATTTGAAATATATCTAACTATAATGCCAGTATGACATAAATTAGATGTATTACATAAAAATTAAATTATATGTAGGTTTAGTCAAGAAAGAAACCAAGCAAGCATATATCGCTCTATAATGTTGATATGATAGTTGTGACATGAATAATGTAAGAAAAACACAACTATGGGTTTTCACTTAAATAAACAAACACCATTAGCACACAATTACGGGTTTTGAGTTTAAAGAAAATATTGTTTGAATTTAAAAAATTGTCAAGAGATTTTTCAAACTTGGGTGGAATTGAACAATATTTGAAAGATTTCAAGGTTTTCCTTTTAAAAACACAACCTATTTGACATTTATCTTGCTATAACATCATTGTGACAACCATGACATGCATTACAAAAAAAAACATTTGCAAATGAGTATACTTGAAACAATGCAAGAAATGTAGGGGTCATGCATTCCCTAGATTCTTTGGATTTATGCCAACATTGTAAACAACCCTCATTTTTGTCTCTAACACAATAAATAGCTCCATTTCATAGTCTTAAAGTCTCAATTATCTTGTTTTGAAGTCATCAAGAAATTCAAAGGAAATGAAATTAGTTCAACTTGAACATCATCGTGCTGCAATACTTCCCATGTCAAGTCCATGGAATGAAAGGAACTGCTAGGGAGTTCGCGTGGCATCATCCCAACAACTATTTTTGGCCAACCTTATTTATGGAAATGTCATGTTGTATATGAATCTAGGCCTCATAGTGTTATTATTACTTTGGACATGAATTTATACAGGATACCAAAGGTAGTCCCATCTACCTCCATTTCCTTGATCTCTTCCAAGCAATGCAGGAAGGTCATATCATAGACTGGGAAGTTTTTCTTCTTCGTGATTTGTGATCAAAGTGAGAGGAAGGTTGTGACCACCTCCATGGCCTCCGCGACAGGTCTCTCCACACAACATAATAAAGTGGATAAGGTCGTGGAGGAATACAAACACATATTCTCCTCACCCTCTATGGTACCTCTACACTGTCAAGTCAAGCACTCAATTGATCTAATCTCCAGTGCATCGCTACCCAATGGGACAATATATCACCACTCTTTGTCAGAAAATGAGGAAATCAAGCGTCAAATCCAAGAGTTACTCGAAAAGGGGAAAATCCTTCGAAGCTCATCACCTTGTGGAAGCCCAATCATTCTTGTGTGGAAGAAAGACGGGTCATGGCGACTCTGCATTGATTATCAGGCCCTAAATAAAATCACAGTCAACAACCGGTACTGATTCCCTGAATTGAGGATCTCCTTGACCAGCTCAAGGGGGAAAAATACTTCAGTGAGTTTGATATGAAGTTTATCTAGAACCAGGTCTCAATAGAGAAGACCGATGTATAGAAGACTGCATTCAAGTCCAAAGAAGGTCTTTTTTAATGGTTGGTCATGCCCTCTGGCTTGAAAAATTCCCCAACAAATTTCATGAGGATGATGGACGATATATTGCAGCCTTTCACCAATTCTTTTGTGGTGGTGTATTTGGATGAAATCCTCATCTTCAGAAAGAATTGGGTGAAACACTTCCAACACATTCAACAAGTTCTGCACACTTTGCGACAACACAAGCTATATGCAAATTTGGAAAAATTCTCCTTCGGAATGAACAGGGTCTAGTACCTAGGATACATTGTTTATGAGCATGGGGTGCATATCGATCTAGCCAAGATCCAGGTCATCTGTGATTGGCCAGCCCCGACCACACTCACTGAGCTTCAGAGCTTCTTAGGCCTTGCCAATTTCTATCGCAGGTTCATGTTGGGATTCTCCCACATTGCATGGGCCCTCAATCAAGTGACCAGGGGTGGTGGAAAGGAAACTTTTGTGTGGGGCCAGTCGCAACATAAAGAATTAGATGATTTGAATTCGCGCTTGTGGTCATCCCTATTGCTCTCATTACTTGACCTACAACAACCTTTTGAGATTGAGACATATGCTTCAGACTATGTTGTGGGTACATTTATCACTCAACATGGACATCATGTGGCCTATCATAGTGAGACGATATCAAATATTGTCCGTAAGTACCCCACTTTCGACGAAGAAATGTACTTCATTGTACAAGCTTGCCTCCAGTGGATGCATTACATTCTCGGGAAGGAGACAGTCATCCACACTGTTCGTAAACCCCTATAGTTCATGCAGACACAAGGAGAATTCCATAATGACGTCCATCATAAGTGGTCCACATACTTGCAACATTTCCATATCAACATAAAGTATAAGATAGGGAGCACCAATTGCATCGCTGACTACCTCAACTGACCTCCAGTTGTCACACTAACCATGGGGCTACACTCTTGTGAACACGATACCTCTGGATGGCCCCAAATCTATGAGCAAGAACCTGAATTCACCATTACCTACCAGATGCTAGGCACAAACACAATTTCCACTGATTTTCATCTACAGGACAAATTTTTGTGCCATTTGGGCCATCTCTGCATTCCATCAAGAGAGCGAGCAAAGTTGATTTTGGAAGCTCACCATAGTTGGGTGGAAGGACACTTCAACATATAAAAGATAGTGGCAGTGTTGCAACAACATTTCTATTGGCCAAAACTCTGACAAGATGTCAGCAAGTATATCAAGTCATGCATGACCTAAGCCATTTCCAAATCGATCATTAATAAACATGGCATGTACACCCCTCTTCCTACTCCCGAAAGGCCCTAGGAATCCATCTCGATGGACTACATGTCGAGCCTTCCTTCCACCAAGCAGGGAAATGACTGTGTTTTCATGGTTGTTGATCGATTTTTCAAGATGACGATTCTGGTCTCCTACAATAAGAGCATCACAACAATGGCCATTGTCAATCTCTTCTTAAAATGAGTGTGGGTACATTTTGGGATACCACAAACCATCATCTCATATCAGGACAGTTGGTTCCTCAACACATTCTGGTCGAGCCTCTAGTCACGGTTGGACACCAAGCTCATCAAATCCATAGCCTTCCACCCCCAAATGGATGGCCAAACCAAGGTCATCAACTGTATGATTGTGCATATTTTGTGCATGTACAATTCCAAGCATCCACACACATGGGATGAAAGTCTTCCCTATGTTCAACATAGTTACAATAGAGCCATACATAGCTCAATCGACCACGCCCCCTTTCAGGTGGGGATGGGATTTCAACCATTGGGCCCCATGGATGTTGCACTACCCCTTGCATCCACATAGGTAGAATCATCCCATGCACATATCAAAGCTGACAAAACCACCCATTTCATTGAACGAATCCATCACATCTACGGACAGGTTCAAGATATTTTGTAGAAGTCCAATGCCAAGTACAAGAAACACCATGATTAACACAGGGTGCCACAAACGTTTCAGGTGGGAGATAAAGTTTGGTTTGACTTGCAGAAAGAATGCCTTACAGGACCCCATCATAAGCTTCGTCCACTCCGCTATGGAACTTACACCATCAGCAAGGTTTTGGGTGACAATGATTTTGAGTTCAACATTCCCCCCTTCCTTGGCTTGCACCCAGTGTGGAATGTTGACCTTCTTCGACCATACTTTCCACCCTTATTGGACACCTCAGAGATAACAGAACAATTGAAATCGACAAATCTCAACCATGACTTCATGGAACAAACATCCATCGATCATATCGTGGACAGATAGGTCAAGGGAACTCACAAAAAAAAAAAAAATAGATTTATCAGGTTGTCAAAGCAGGGTAACTCCTGGACCAAGGAAAGTGTCTCACCCGGGGCCAAATTCAGCAAAAGTTTCCTCATCTGATGGGGGAACTCAAGGAAATGGAGACCATTACTTCCTAAGGAGGGAGGATTGATCCGAGTGGATATCGGTGGCCACCCACCTCTTCCATTCGGATCACATATAGCTTTCATTTTGGAAATTACATTTTTTTATCTTGGTAGTTTTGTTTCTTGCTTTTTGGGTCCTAAACTTTCGGGGTCATTTTGAGGCCATAAACAACATTTTTTAGGCCCACCACAGTCACACTATAGATAGAATTAGAGCATGATGGCATAATGTGTAGTCCTCAGATAGATCTTTCCAACGGGCTATCGTTTGCCTAAAACAAAGATCATATGCAAAATTTATGACTCCCGAAGTTGATGTACCAACTTACCCCAACGAGGCCCACATGACTTTTGGTGCTTCATCTCCTAGGGTTATGTTTTTTTATGTCTAGGGTTTTCAAATTCATGTTTGATGTAAAAAGGAATTTGGAGACTCATTGTACTCATCTTCTTGTGAATCAGCATAGTCGTCACATCTCTGCTCAGAGATAAGTTTCCACCATTCTAGAAAGCTTGTTTCAGTCTACATTTTTACAGTTTCAACATATTTATTATTTAATAGAAGCCAATTTTTACTGTATCTCAATTATTGTTCATTGTATCTCTGTGTTAATATTATATATCTATGTTTTCATTTCGTTCCGCTCATAAATTCGGATCAATAAGACACAATAGCTTATTCCTAGTTAGATAAGCAAAGAAGAAATGCATATCCAAAATATAAGAAGTGCAAAAATACAAGAAAAGTGGAAATCCCAAACACCAAAATGTAGAAAGACAAGAATATCAATTCCCCTACACAACAATGCTCCCATTGTTGTACCTATGTTTGAAATTCCAACACCAATACTCACCAATGCTAAGGATATTTAAGTTTCAATGTATCCTTAATAAAAAAATCCAGCTTTTCATTCACTTTGATGTCGAATCCAATACAAAATTGAGCTAACTTGCCACTTCGACATCAAATCTAGATTGTAGCTTCTTTTCTAGGGAGGAAAACCATAACTAAGAATCATGTGCATGATCCCCACCAATAGGGCACGAGTACGAAAATCCCTGAGGTGGTTCCAGTTGGTGCCAACTGGTGGGCCTTGGTAGCACTCATCGAAGAAAATAATTATATCCTCGTCGATAATACTCAACACCTTCTTTCCTAATCATGTTTCCATAATATTCAACATCTTTAGCCTGAACTCCTCAATGCGATTGTATTCCACACCCTGCTATAAAATTTGTCAACCTTTCCCTATTCCACTCTCTTTATTCTTTAATGGTCATGACTACATCATTAAAAGGTGACTTAGTTTTCTTCTTTTCTATGTCTTCATCAACCTCATTATAAGTTAGTTTCTAGGGTGACAAAAAAATATGAATTCCATTTGTATTAGATGTAAGAGATAATTATTTGAAATAAGCACACATTTGCATGAAGGGTTGTTTCTCTAATGTCAATCCAGGTGGATATCGGTGGCCACCCACCTCTTCCAGGTAGCTCACATAACTACACATAATTCAAGCAGAGTTGAAATACAATGAAGTTGAATTGCACACAATATCTCATTCCTGGTAATATAAGCACACATTTGCATGGAGGGTTGTTTCTCTAATGTCGATCCAGGTGGATATCAATGGCCACCCACCTCTTCCAGTTGGCTCACATAACTACACATAATTCAAGCAGAGTTGAAATACAAGAAAGATGAATTTCACACAATGGCTTATTCCTGGTTAGATAAGAAGAGAAGAAATGCATATCCAAAATATAAGAAGTGCAAAAATACAAGTAAATCGGAAGTCCCAAACACCAAAATGTAGAAAGACAAGCATATCAATTCCCCCACACAAAAATGCTCCCATTGTTGCACCTCTATTTGAAATTCCAGCACCAATACTCATCGATATTAAGGATATCTAAGTTTCTAAGTTGTTGTACGATATTTTAGTTTTTTCTCTAATGTCGAAACTACTGCAGGTGAAGACACTTTCGTCAGTTGAGATTGGGGCAAAGACATAATCCAAATTGTGGCAAAGTGATTTCTATGGAGTATGTCTAGGAACTTGTAAAACTTCAAGTTGACCTAGGAGGAATTGTTGAAGTTATTCCCTGGTGATATATTAGATCATGGGAATACATGACAAAAACACATCTTTATTACATATTTCTCTTGAATCAACAATCCCTATTATCAACATAAAGAAGTTAATCATTTCCACAATCTATGACAACATGATGGACATATAAATAAACAAACATACACTACAATCTCCTCCATAATAAACCTTAGAATATGCCTATCTAATCAAAGATGTTGGTTTTTAGAGACAATTGAATGAAATTTTTCACGTGCAAAATAATCTTGAACTTACAAAATGATGGATATTTTAAAAAACAAAGAAAATGAAACATACATATTAATATAAGGGACGTTAAGAAAAATAAATGTTTCTTAAAATGTTACAACTTTTTACACATGGCCATTTTATGTCATGCAAACATCATAAAGGCTAATCTAAATTTTAGACTAAATGTAATGATATGGTATAATGTGTAATATCCCCAAGGACGAGCCCCAGTTGTATTTATGAATTGTAACATGTTTTGTAGGCTAGTGAGCCAAGAAATTATAAGCTATGGGCTTATGTGTTTATTAGTCCAGAGAGCCTAGGTGTTAAAGGCCAGTAGCCTGTTTGTACATGTAAATATTCATATTATTAATATAAAAACATTGTTGTGTGTAGACCGACCACGAAGAAAGAGTATGGGGGACTAAGCTCCACTAGGTTGGGTAAGGGAGAGGGGGTTGAGAGGTTGGAAAGAGGGGCTAAGCTTAATGGCTTAAGTCCAAGAGAATAATAATTTATTATTATTCCAAAAGTT
>JASDQU010377591.1:0-11204 GCA_032191745.1 Picea mariana | reverse complement strand
AGTGTATTTGATTGGTATCCATGGTTCTATTTTATCCCGAGCATGGGTATGCCCGCCTCAGTGAGACATTTGTTATTTTGCAGACGGCACCTCCTGGTTCTTGATCCTTGGGCTCACTCGTTCAACGTATCAGTACAAATTGGTAAAAGATTGGTAATGTATTTCGGCAATCATATGCTCTTATGACCTCAAACATTAGGGGGCATCTTTTATAACCCTAAATTGCACCACACATGCTTACCTAGCATCAGGCCAACTCATATCCCTTCATTGCCAAAACATCTACTGAACAACCTCTTTGAAAATCCTCTTGGGTAAAGGTACACGCGCCCTAACCCACTACTGCACGTGTGTGAATGCTGGCAGGCCTACTACAACCCACGTTTACCTAACAAAACACAAAAATAGGAAAGTTTCCGACGGGACAAAAAGATATGGATCAGTGAATTGAAACTCCCGGCCATGCATGGTCGAGAGTTCATCTAAAACCCTAGATCCTTCTAGCCTATAAAAGAAGGGGTAGGGGTACCATTTGAAAGAGGAAAATAATAAGAGAAGAAACTCTGCCCATTTTCCGAATCCATTGTCCCAACCCTTTAGCCTTTCCTCAAGCCTAAGGAGAATTAACGCAAAGCAGTTGGAGGAAAAAAGAAGAGGAGGAGCCCAGGATCAGGATCAAGGAGCGGTGGCTGATCTCGACTTTGATTTTAAGTTGATTCATTTTGAAAATAATAAAAGAATACTTTTCCCGTCCCAATGCATGAGTTATCTATAATTTGTGTAATTTATGCTTAATTTCTAACCCTCAAGTAGAAAAGTAGCATGCATGCATAGTGTTTTGTCTTGATTGCAGGTTAACTTTGGAAGGAGCAGCGCAAGTAAGCGGGCAAAGCGCAATGGCGGATCTACACCAAACATCATTAAAAATGTTAGTAGTTCCTTTCCATGCATGTATCGTGAAAGAGGGGTTTAAGTTTTGGGTGGTAGGTTAAAAAGTCATTTCTTTACGGTCAAAATCTGCATGCAAGTCTGACCCTAGTTTGCTAGTCCGTAGGGTATTTTTCCCAACAACGCAAAGACACTACGGAAGACCTCCAGCTTGGTTACAAGTATGGATACCAAGCTGTTATTAATCACCAAAAAATCTTGGGACAGTTGCCAAGATGCAGTGTGCATGAGATGGTATATTATAAAAATCTAACCACAATAACACGGTTTCATTACCTTTAAAATACATTCTCGTTTGATATCGTCCAATAATTTTATAAGTTGTTGTATTATTTATAGTAGGGGAGCAACAATATTACCGAGCCCATCAATAGTACTGCAAAACAGTTTTTTGATAGTAGAGAGCAACCACAAGATGGTGCTTCTGTGCAGCCCCATGAAAGTGAGGTGCAGCCTCCTGACAGTGAGGTGCAACATGATCCTAACATAACTGGGTTGGTGCAGCCCCATGATGTTGTTGCACATGAGAGCCACGATGGTAATATGGTTGTATATTAATCATATATAACTTAATAATTTCGTACTTATGAATTTTTTGATTCTATTTTTTCTTTTTACTAATTCAAATATGATTGTCTACTTATAAATTTTGTGGTTTCAGTGGTAGAGCTGCACAACATACATAGAGATCCTCTAACAGAACAGGAGCATAGGGTAGGTAAATTATTACATTCCAGTCGTATTTTTTCTTATTAATGAACTAAATCAATCGTATCCAATAACTTTCCCTATAAATTGAATATTTTGTGTCGCTGTAGGCGATGACCCGCATCTGGTGCCTCAATGCCATGAGTACGTGACAAGGAATGAAATGTGTGAGAGAATGCAAGGACAATCAACAATAAAAGAGAACGCAGTAAAAGAAGATGACACAGATATCGATGAAATACTTAGGAAATTAGCAGCAAGTCATGCAAAGAAAAACAAAAATAACCTAGTACTGATGTATAATATTATAATACCAATCATTTATAATAAAAAGAAATTCACATATTCCTATCAATATTAAGGTCTTGCATACCTTTTTTAATATTTCTATTATCTGCTTTTTACCCTTATGTTTAGATCTGATCTGTAGTAAGCATATTGTGAGAAAAAAATATTAAATTTCTGTCTACTTCAGTTTTTACCCTAAATATATCAGTTAGATTGGGTATTGGGGAATTGAGAGTGATGTGAGGGGGGGAGGGGCCATAAGAGCTTCCACCTTCACATGGTTGGCCCTGTTTAGTAGAGAATAAATTAGGAATTGGCTAATCTTGGACCAAACCTTTCTCGATCCACCGGAGCAACAACAAAGCCAATGTTGACTTCATTGTTGCTCCTTCAAATCGAGGGAGGTTTGTTGCAAGATTAGATGGCTCCAATAAATTATTCTTGAAACCAAGAGGAGCCCATTCAGAAGTTATTTCTAGTTCTATAAATATCACGTTTGTAGTTTGTTCTTAGTGAGTAAGTCGATGTTTGAATCTAGGATGATGAGGGGCTACTCCAAAAAAAGGATGATAAGGTGCTTGTAAGCATTGTCAAGGTATGTTCTGACATTCCCAATTTAGTGCATCTTAACGTATAGTAAATAATTTCAGTTGAATAATTTTTTTAAAATACATTTTTTATTTAATATTCTAGATTCTCCAATGTAGCGATCTATTATCTTGAGTAGGAATATCCTAGAGGTTAAATATGTCCATTGAATAATCTTGGATTTTGTTGTCTTGTCCAGGTTTGTCCTGATGGAAAAACTATTGAGCATGAAGCAACTCATGGCACTGTAACTCGGAGATGAAACTAGCACAAATAAGGGGTTTGGTCTAGAAGTTTTAATTATATATATGATGCATCATTGTTTTGAAGGGTGTATTTTTCTTTTATAATCTCCAAAGTAATGTTTCATAAATTGCATAGTTATATAGTTTCTTAATTAGCTATTGAAGGTTAGACAATATTTAGTGACTAGCTGGTTTTCAATTGTATATGTTGGCCATATGTTAAAATTGCAAAGCTTATTCTATTATATGGTCTAGTTATAGAATTTTCTTTGTTTCTCCTTTCTTCTTTTAAAACCCTATTTTATTTTATTTTTAATAGCGGCCCTGTCCAATGTGCTCAAAGGCTATCAGGTTGTAGCACATCGGTTTCTATTTTCTACACTGAAGTTGAGCTATAAGTGGTGTTTGGCTTTTGTAAACGATTTTGTGATTTAATTTTGTGTTGATAAAAATCAATGATTGTTACAATGGTTTATTCTCGAGATTGTTTTGATTCACCTCGGGGTAAATATATACTTCAGAGTTGGTAGCTATCACAATTTTTGTGTTTGTAGCTAGAGTATGGTTATGGCCCTTATTTTTTATTTATCTTTTAAATCCTCTTATGTTTGTCATTGGCAGTCCCGTCCAAGAGTTTTAATATCGAATCACAAAAAAGTGGATTTGGGATCAAAAGGCTATCAAGTTGTAGTGCGTCTATTTCTATTTTATACTAAACATTGTTCTGATCCTCCTAGGGCTAAATATGTAATTTCGACAAAATCTGAACTGGCCTCCATTGCAATTTTTTGTACAATTTCTGGGATGTGATATTGTTCCCCATACCCATAAGGATCGATATGTATTTGTTTAAATACTTATAAGTTGTTTAATTAGCTATTGAAGGTTAGACAATATTTAACTATTAAAGTTGTTTAGTGGCAATTGAAGTAATTTGGTCACTGTTGTATGCAAGTTTTGAAGCACTTTAAGCCTAAGATTCCATGGCTAAGACCTATACAAGACAAGTGAATTCTTCCAAAAAGCTCCTCTTCTAATTTCTCAGGCGTAAAATCAGAGTGTCCATGGTTGAGACCTATACAAGACAAGGGAATTCTCCAACCAAAACCAACTAATTTTTCGCTTGAGAAATTAGAAGAGGATCTTTCTGAAGAATGTTTCTTGGTATAACAAATTGTTCTTGGAAAAAGATGAATGGTAAGGCATTGACAAGAAGGGTAAGGCATTGACGAGAGTTTGTAGAGTTTAGAGTGATAAAATCTAGTTTTATTTTTATTAGATTTGTAAGGCATTGACAAGAAGGGTTTTGGCTCTGAAAGCTACACTGTGAAAAAAAGAAGCAGTTCCAATAGATTTCTATGATTTGAGAGTTGAATTTTTATAGGATTTGCATTGGAAGGTTGAGAAAATGAGACTGGTCAACAAAAACTTCTTGATGATTACTTGTCCCTAGACATGAAGCCTATCTTGATTACATTCTATTTGAGTCTAGTGGCATTGCCATAGTTTGGAAGCCTATGTTTGAACCTCTCTATAAATATAATTTAGTGGTGTTGCATGACGGAAACGGCCACCCGACCACGTCCAGTCTCACCAGGACCTTCTTTTTCCTAGGCCCAAAGAGCTAAAATTGCTCTTCAACTTCCTATCGGAAGTTCTCGGCACCCACAGGATGCTCTACTGACGATCTCCCTTGGGTCTATCGGGGGAAATCAGACCTCGCGTAGTCGCGAGTCCTGCACTTGGATCGCACAATCCCTGAACCCCGAGATAATGTTCACCCACGGCTTCCTTAGTCCTTATCGGAATTTACCCATCGGGAAATCGGTACATACGAGGTCACAAACCCTTCACCTCGCGAATCCCCGATTCCCGATCTACGATGGCACTCCCACTACAGCTTAGCTCCTTCCGGCTAGCTCCTTTCTCATGCGACCGCTATCCTCAAGACCACGGATCTTATTCCCTATCGGACTTTCGAAATTCACGAGTTCAAACAGCGTAGAACTCACGCCTTTGGGATCTCCGATCCCCGATTTCCGATGCCACCTGTCCTCTGCTCTGACGCCTGTGGCCCGCTCAAATGGTAATTGGAATTTCGCGTTTCAGGAATTCACAATTTTTGTTGCGCGATTCCGTAGACTCTTCCAAGTCTCGATCTCCGATATGTGATGCCACCTGTCGTCTTCTCACAACCTTTGACCCGTCAACAGTCTGTGTCACTGTCACGAACTCTGCCACCTGTCCTTCTCTCCTACTCTGACAGCTGGTCCCCACTGATCGGGAAATCGCGTATCGCGATTCTACGGTGCACGAAACCTTTGTGCTCGGGATCTCTGATATCCCTATGCCTGCTTACTCCGACCCGCTTCGAATCTCCGAAACCTGTCCCTTAGATGGATGGTTCTGATCTTGCGTCTCTTCGTGTCCTCGCGCCTCGCGACTCTTGACCCTCGATTCTCCACTCTTCTGCTCACAAGGTCTCGACAGGCGATGTGCCAACGCACTTGATCTCTGCCACGTATCTCCCTCTAACAGAGGGCTCAGACCATGTCTCGCTAATATCGGGATTCTGATGTCGAAGGACTCTCCTCACGTCCTTAATATCCCCGAGGCGTCGATATCCTGATGGCTCTGAACACCCTCGCAGCTTCTGGGAATCCGACATCTGTCGATGATCCTGCACCAACTCTAATAGCTCAGACCTGTCTTCTTGTGTGATCCTCCTCCTGAGACTATCCTCTGCGCAACTCCTCTCGATCTAATGGTTGTCGGGTATTGAGTGAGATCTGATGGCTCTTGGTCTCTTCCTCCTGAGCTTCACGCATTCTTCCGAGACTTGGAAGAATTTCAACCTTTCAAAGGGCTCGACCTTTGCCTAATCACTCTGTGAGCTCCTCAAACTTGAGTCTCGTCGCGTACACAACGCTGCCCTTCCTGAACTTTCTCCTCCTTCCGAACCCTCTAAGGATTCTTTGACTCTTGCGTCTCTGCATAGTTTTTGCGCACCTACTGTGCTGTCTCTTCTGAGCTTCTTACGAACACTCAGACCCCTTGAGGGATTTTCTCTTCCTTCTCCTCTCCTACAGAAGGAGAATAAATTGGATGCCCTCCTGGCTATCATGTGACTCACACGACCTCTGGCTGAGTTCCCGGGTATTCAGTAACCCTGTGAAGATCCTTCCTTGGAATCTTCCTTCAGATGGAAAAACTCAAGAGTTCCCTTCTCCTGTGTCTTCTGCACCCTTTCTCGACTTCCTCCTGGTGGAGTATCTCCCCCCACAGAACATTGGGTAATTGTTTTCCTCCTGTGCACCCGGTGCACTTGCTCAATGCCTCCCTGGCAAAGCTTCTCAGAATCCTCGGTGATTCTGGCCTTCCTTCAAACTCTCCATAGAGTTCTTCTCCAACGCAACTCGTGCGTATGCTCGATGCCCACTTGGCAGAGCTCCTACAGAATCCTCAGTGATTTTTTCTGCAACTGTGTCTCAGTTACACAGCCTTGCCTCTTGAGGTATTCAGCAACCTCAAAGGTCTTTCCCTGAATTGTTGATTCCAGTCTTGTGCCTCAGCATGTCTTTGTCTGACTCCTCAGAGTTCAGAAGTGCACTCATGCACCGGTATTCAGAGTCTGCAACACTCTGTCATGCCCTCCTGACATGAAACCTCAAAGACCCTCAACCTGAAATCAAACACACTTCCTGCAATTGCCTGATAACAACACACAAATACAGCATATAATGAACACACACAGACATACATATAAGACAGAACCCTATGCAGGAGAAATTGCTTCTTTATATATTAAAAATGACAAATGTCTGTCTGTACAAGGTGTTCTCAAGCTCTCCTTGGCTCTTCTCTACTCTACCATCACCCTCTCAAAATGAGATATGAAAATCTCTTTTTTACCTGAGGGCTCATCGAGTACCTTCCTCCAGGATTTACCTACCCTATTCAATTACAATCAATGGTTGTCTAGTATGCTATTCAGAACTAGATCTCAGCCAATCTTGGCATTAAAGCCGATCCTATCTAACGCCTACTCAAAGGCACGACTTTCTTGGCTCACCAGCCTAAGCATTTAATTTACATTCATTTCAAATTCAAATGAGGCTGCGCCTCCCTTTTTGCATATGAATGCATGCGCGCTGCATGGCTAGCTAGCTGGCTGGCTGCATGGAGAGATTCTCTTGCATCATACGTGGTCGGGTGGCCGTTTGCGTCAAGTGGTATCAGAACCGGAACTTCGTCTGTATATTTCAGGTGAAGAGAGAGAAGGTAGGAAGAAGACAGAATTGTTGGAGGACTCTGTAACGCGATTGTTTGCAGGCAGGTAGCAATCAAGCAGACAGTCAGGGAGACTGTATGATGATGAAACTGAGCACTCAAGATTTCAGGAGTGACAGTAGCAGATCTGTTAGGGAGGTAGACAGGGACAGTGCGATGGTTACTGAAGGCCATAACCATGCTGAAAGAAAGAGCTCAAAGCTGATAAACACAGCAGACATGGATAAGGAGCTCACTGATATAAAGCGGGAGATGGAGGAGCTCGAAATAAAGATGCGACAGAATAAGAAGCTGAGATGGGTGCATGAGTGGCCCATGAAGATGCCAAAGGCGAGATGGCCAGTCAGGGAGCTGATGGTCAAAAAACAGCAGAGGCTGTTGAGAAAATGGCTGAGGTATGCTGAAAACCTCAAGGCCACCAAGGAAGAAGAAATGGTTTACATCTGTGAACCAGAGATTGGAGACATTCTCGGTGAGGAGGATGATCAGAGATCGCTGCGGGATCTCATAGGATGCCAGGAGAGAAGTGGAGAGTTTCCATATTGCCAGATGGGCAAGGGAACAGGGGATGAACTGGAATCATATGAGGATCTCAAGAACTGCCAGGAGAGCAGAGGAGCAGAAATTCCAAAGTGCCAAGAGGGCAATGAGTTGAGATCAGATGTAGATCTCACGAACTGTCAGGAGGACAGTGAAGGAATTTTGCATTTCCAGCTGGGCGATGATCAGAGATCACTACGGGATCTCGAAGACTGCCAGGAGGGCAGCGGAAGCATATTGAACTGCCAGGTGGGCAGCAATGAAGACTTGGGACCATCGGGAGGTCTCATGAAGAGTTCCATTCAGTAGGGGTTGTTGATGAAGATGGGATCGGTCGATCTCATGGTTTGCCAAGGAAGCAGCAGCGGAAGCATCCCATATTGTCAGATGGGCAGGGATGAGAAGATGAATTTGGATCAGCCTGAGGAGCTGACAGAGCCAATGAGACTGTCTAATGGTCTCATAAATTCAGAATTGGAAAGGGATCAGCAGGTGCAGCTGAAAGAGGAGGAACACCAGAATGATATTCTAATGATTGGGGGAATACTGGTATTCCTACCATTTTCCCATGAGGAGGCAGAAAATTCTGTTGTAGATGGTGCAACAACAAAAGAACAGTCACAGCTGGAGATGACTATCGAAGAAGAAGAGTTGGAGCAAAATTTGGGAGTTTCCCAAGGAAATGAAGAAAATGAGCATTCAGTGGAATGTCTCAACACATTCATCCAAGAAGATGAGAGCGTTGTAGCATTAGAGATGACAGCAGAAGAAGAAGTAGAAGCGGAGGAAGAGAGTGAGCATTTTGAGGAATGGCTCAAAGCATCCAGCATTGAAGCTGAAGAGACTGCAACATGGGAGTTTGCAGCAAGAACAGAAGGGGAAAGCGAGCATTCTGAGGAGTGTCTCAACATATTCAGCCAGGGAGCTGAAGAGAAAGAAGCTGTAGCACCGAAGCTAGCAGCAAAAGAAGCCGGGGAACAGGCAGATAGAATTATCACTCCATGGGAGATGGAGCTGGAAATGTTGGAGGATTGGTTGAACAATCCAGGGCCAGTAAGAGGACTGACAGAAATTGAGCTGTCAGAGAAGAGGATGATTGAACAATAGGTCAGTCAGGAAGAGACTGCAGAACTGAAGTCTGCAGCAGAGTGGCAACTTGGAGCCACAGATGAAGACAAATATGAAGATGAAGGAGAAGATGGCATGGGAGATCAGGATAATCTGCCCATGTGCCAAAAATTTTTGCAGCTAAGGAGACTGCAACAACCAGACCAGCCATTGGAGCAGCTGGATGAAGTGATCGAGGAAATCAGAGAGCTGATGTTGAAGTCAGCAGGCACTGCCAGCAAGGGGCAGCTGGGCAGAAGGAAAGAAGCAGCAGCAGCGCAGCGAAAGCAGCAGCAACAGCAGAATGGAGCGGATGAAAAGCTCCAAAGACTTATTTGGGATCCAGGAAGATTTCCAAACAGCCACAGAGGAAGCTCATGAGCAGGAGCTCATGATTTTTGCAGCTGTGGAGTATGATGCAGGAGCATCTCTCCATGCAGCCAGCCAACCAGCTAGCCACATCAACGTGCATGCATTCATATGAAAAAAGGGAGGCGCAGCCTCATTTGAATTTGAAATGAATGTAAATTAAATGCTTAGGTTGGTGAGCCAGGAAAGTCGTGCCTTTGAGAAGGCATTAGATAGGATCGGATTTAATGCCAAGATTGGCTGAGATCTAGTTCTGAATAGCATACTAGACAACCATTGATTGTAATTGAATAGGGTAGGTAAATCCTGGAGGGAAGCGCTCGATGAGCCCTCAGGTAAAAAAGAGATTTTCATATCTCATTTTGAGAGGGTGATGGTAGAGTAGAGAAGAGCCAAGGAGAGCTCGATAACACCTTGTACAGATAAGAATTTTCCATTTTTAATATATACAGAAGCAGTTTCTCTTGCACAGGGTTCTGTCTTATATGTATGTCTGTGTGTGTTCATTATATGCTGTATTTGTGTGTTGTTATCAGGAAATTGCAGGAATTGTGTTTGATTTCAGGTTGAGGGTCTTTGAGGTTTCATGTCAGGAGGGCATGACAAAGTGTTGCGAACTCTGAATACCAGTGCATGAGTGCACTTCTGAACTCTGAGGAGTCAGACAGAGATGTGCTGAGGCACAGGACTGGAATCAACAATTCAGGGAAAGACCTTTGAGGTTGTTGAATATGTCAAGAGGCAAGGTTGTGTAACTAAGACACAGTTACAGACAGAATCACTAAGGATTCTATAGGAGCTCTGCCAAGTGGGCATCGAGCATACGCACAGGTTGCATTGGAGAAGAACTCTGTGGAGAGTTTGAAGGAAGGCCAGAATTTCTGAGAAGCTCTGTCAGGGGGGCATTGAGCAAGTGCACCGGGTGCAGAGGAGGATGAAAATTACCCAATGTTTTGTGCGGGGAGATACTCCGCCAGGAGGAAGTCGAGAAAGGGTGTAGACGACATAGGAGAAGGGAACTCTTGAGTTCTGCCATTTGAAGGAAGAGTCCAAGGAAGGATCTTCACAGGGTTACTGAATACCCGGGAACTCAGCCAGAGGTCGCATGAGTCGCAGGATAGCCAGGAGGGCATCCAATTTATTCTCCTTCTGTAGGAGAGGATAAGGAAGAGAAAATCTCTCAAGGGGTCTGAGTGTTCGTAAGAAGATCAGGAGAGACAACACGGTAGGTGCGCAAAAACTTTACAAAGACGTAAAAGTCAAAGAATCCTTAGAGGGTTCGGAAGGAGGAGAAAGTTCAAGAAGGGCAGCGTTGTGTACGCGCGAAGAGACTCACGTTTGAGGAGATCGTAGAGTGATTAGGAAAAGGTCGAGCCCTTTGAAAGGTTGAAATTCTTCCATGTCTCGGAAGAATGCGCGAAGCTCAGGAGGAAGAGACCGAGAGCCGTCGGATCTCACTCAATACCCGACAATCGTTAGATCGGGAGGAGTTGCACGGAGGATAATATCAGGAGGAGGAGCGCATAAGAAGATAGGTCTGAGCTGTTAGATCTGGTGCAGGATCATCGACAGACGTCGGATTCCCAGAAGCTGCGAGGGTGTTCAAAGCCATCAGGATATCGGCGCCTCGGGGATATTAAGGACGTGAGGAGAGTCCTTTGACATTAGAATCCCCATATTAGCAAGACATGGTCTGAGCCATCCGTTAGAGGGAGATACGTGCCAAAGATCAAGTGCATCGGCACATCGCCTGTCGAGACCTCGTGAGCAGAAGAGTGGAGAATCGAGGGTCAAGAGTCGTGAGGCGCGAGGACATGAAGAGAAGCAAGATCAGAACCGTCCATCTAAGGGACAAGTGTCATAGATTCGAAGCGGGTCAGAGTAAGCAGGCATCGGGATATCGGAGATCCCGAGCACAAAGGTTTCGTGCACCACAGAATCGCGATACGTGATTTCCCGATCAGTGGGGACCAGCTGTCAGAGTAGCAGATAAGGACAGGTGGCAGAGTTCGTGACAGTGACACGGACTGTTGACGGGTCAAAGGTCATGAGCAGATGACAGGTGGCATCACATATCGGAGATCGGGACTTGGAAGGGTCTTCAGAATCGCGCAACAGAAA